>SKCR01002545.1:0-27797 GCA_019454045.1 Zanthoxylum bungeanum
CAATTCAGAGGGCCCTGGTATTGAGGGTTTTCAGATTATTGGTGAAGCTACACTTGGAGAGAAACTTCTTGGATGTGGATATCCCGTACGTGGGACTACTCTTTGCATGTTTCAGGTGAAATTTTTTGAATTTAACTTGTATGAAATTTGAAATATATTAACTAGTTATTTACATAATGGGTTAACATTTCATATCTTTACAATTTGTGTATTAGTGGGTTCGTCATCTTCAGGATGGCACCAGGCAGTATATTGAGGGTAAGCATCAATTTTTTTCTTTTCTTTTTTATGCTTGTTAAATATTTTCACCAACTTGTAAATTTGTTTGGTTCAGGAGCCACGAATCCAGAGTACGTTGTCACAGCTGATGATGTTGATAAACTGATAGCTGTTGAGTGCATACCGATGGATGATCAAGGCCATCAGGTATAATGCTATAGAATGATGTTTATTGCATGTCATAACTAGCATTTTTTCTTTATGAACATTAAAATCCATGCATAATGTTGCTACTGATATTAAAAGTTAGTATTTGAGAGTCGAGCTCTTCCTGGACATAAAGATATTGTTGACGGGTGATTTTAGTTCCAAGGGCAATATCGGGATAATGCTCCCGGGACAATCCTCCTTCAACCGTGAATTTGTTTGGTTATGGGGGACCAAAAGCAAATTTAGCAGAAAACGAAACACACACAAAATCGAGAAGAGGGCTTTACGTGGTTCGGCGAGATGATCCAGCCTACGTCCACGGGAACAAAGTAGAGTGATGATTTTATTACCAAACCGAGCTCGGCCGACCTCTTTTCAAGGGTGGTCAAGTGTTACCGAGCTGTTTGCTTTGTAAGGTTACAAATAGCTGAAATTTTTGCTAACCAACCTATACAAATGAGACTACCCTCCCTTTATATAGTAAGAGAAATACAACACTGTTCTCATATCTCTATGACGTCAGCCATGTGAATCTCCGGCTGATTGACAGGCTCTCTGCCCCAACTGCTTCGCCGAAAGCGAACCTGCCATCTGACTCCTTGTCAAATCACTGTGCTTTCTATACTGCCACACTTCGCCATTATGGTGCCAGCCTGTAAAGATCTCTCATACGGTGGTTCATGTCAGAGGGAAAAGTCCAAACGGTCATGATCACACGTCAGGCCTCAAGAGGTCGGTCAAATGATCTGCCGAACTTCCTCAACCACTCCCGACCTGACCCAAATTATCCGAGCTCATCATCCTGATCCACGAAGAAAGATAGAATTGAACCGAGCTACCGGGCTACATTGGTCGGTCTTGGCTCTGATGTTATCGGTCTCTGAGATTTGCATCATACTGTGTCCTCTGGTCAGCCAGATTCGGGGAACTGGGTCCAGACTCTCTCCATGGCCGAGGAATAACCCAAACCCTCAGAACATTTGTTCCTCCAAAAGGGAAAATCTTATCTCTGCCCTTGCCGTACTGTTCAAATACTTTGTCACAGAAATCTCCATCATATCTGTCCCCTAGTTCTCGGTTTCAACGAGTGTACGAGTTGGTACCGGGAACTACAAAGTAGGAAGTGTGCTGATCACCCAGTTGGTGGTCGGCTCAATGAGCCATAGAGGAAACTGTCTTGTGTACCAATCAGGTCGTCTCTGTCATCTTCATGTGCTCGGTTAGGATTCAGATGTCCATCTAAGGGGAAGTTGCTCCGTCCCCACGCCGATGATGATCCACTCGGTGTGACGTAACCCGACCCCGAGCTAGCTGAGTACTTGGCTCCGATGGAATGTTACCTCCCTGGATCAACTGAGAGCCGGTCATGGGGGAGATGCTCCGACCCCATGCCGATGATGATCCACTCGGTGGGACGTAACTCGACCCCGAGCTAGCTGAGTACTTGGCTCCGAGAGAATGTTACCTCCCCGGACCAACTGAGAGCCGGTCATGGGGGAGATGCTCCGACCCCATGCCGATGATAAGCCTCTCGGTGGGACGTAACCCGACCCCGAGGTAGTGGAACGCTTGGCTCCGAGGGAATGTTACCTCCCCGGACCAATAGGAATCCGGCCATGGGGGAGATGCTCCGACCCCGTGCCGATGATAAGCCTCTCGGTGGGTCGTAACCCGACCCCGAGGTAGTGGAACACTTGGCTCCGAGGGAATGTTACCTCCCCGGACCAATAGGAATCCGGCCATGGGGGAGATGCTCCGACCCCATGCCGATGATAAGCCTCTCGGTGGGACGTAACCCGACCCCGAGCTGGTGGAGCAAATAGCCTCGACGGAACGAATCCAGCCCCGAGCTGGTGGAACTATTGGTCTCGGCGGAACGAATCCAGCCATGAGCAGCAATACAAATCGGCCTCGGCGGTACTAAAGCATACCCGAGCCATCAAAATAAATCGGCCTCGGCGGTACGAAAGCAGACCTGAGCCATCAAACACTTCGGCCTCAGCGGTACTAAAGCAGACCCGAGCCATAAAAAATATCTCGGCCTCGGCGGTAGTAAAGCAGACCCGAGCCATAAAAACATCTCGGCCTCGGCGGTACTAAAGCAGACCCGAGCCATCAAAACAAATCGGCCCCGGCGGTACTAAAGCAGACCCAAGCCATCAAAACAAATCGGCCTCGGCGATACTAAAGCAGACCCGAGCCATCAAAACAAATCGGCCTCGGCGGTATGAAAGAAGACCCGAAACACTTCGGCCTCGGCGGTACTAAAGCATACCCGAGCCATAAAAAACATCTCGGCCTCGACGGTACTAAAGCAGACCCGAGCCATCAAAACAAATCGGCCTCGGCGGTACGAAAGTAGACCCGAGCCATCAAAACATCTCGGCCTCGGCGGTACTAAAGCAGACCCGAGCCATAAAAAACATCTCGGCCTCGGCGGTACGAAAGCAGACCTTAGCCATCAAAACAAATTGGCCTCAGCGGTACGAAAGCAGACCCGAGCCATCAAAACACATCGGCCTCGGCGGTACGAAACCCGAGCCATAGAACACATCGGCCTCGGCGGTACTAAAGCAGACCCGAGCCATAGAACACATCGGCCTCGGCGGTACGAAAGCAGACCCGAGCCATCAAAACAAATCGGCATCGGCGGTACAAAAGCAGACCCAAGCCATAGAACACATCGGCCTCGGCGGTACGAAAGCAGACTCGAGCCATCAAAACAAATCGGCCTCTATGTGGGCCATAATGAACAAGCATAAACAAATGTTTATTTAAGAAAGAAGAAATCTTACTCATATTCTTTCCGCAGGCGAGGTTCCTGTTATCAAAACTGATCTCACCCTCTGTGGATCCCTCCTCCCGGGTTCATTATCTCCGCCCAGGCCTACAACCCTCTTTCCCTTCGCTGTCTCATCTCTCCTCCGACTTGGACCAGCTTCCAACCTTTCATTGTTCATTTTTTCCAGTCTTTTCCAGTTTCTCCATCATGGACTTCATGAAGGTCTGGTTCGACTCCTTTTCCTTTCTCATGCTCTCTTCCATTCTTTCCATCCGCTCTGTTGCTGAACTCTCCGACAATCTAGGGTTCCCGTCTTCTGCCATCGTCTTATCACGCAAGTTGCTTTTTGCTCTATTCCCCACAGACGGCGCCAACTGTTGACGGGTGATTTTAGTTCCAGGGGCAATATCGGGATAGTGCTCCCGGGACAATCCTCCTTCAACCGTGAATTTATTTGGTTATGGGGGACCAAAAACAAATTTAGCAGAAAATGAAACACACAAAAAATCGACAAGAGGGCTTTACGTGGTTCGGCGGGATGATCCAGCCTAAATCCACGGGAACAAAGTAGAGATGATTTTATTACCAAACCGAGCTCGACCGATCTCTTTTCAAGAGTGGTCAAGTGTTGCCGAGCTGTTTGCTTTGTAAGATTGCAAATAGTACTTGAGTGAGATTTTTGCTAACCAACCTATACAAATGAGACCACCATCCCTTTATATAGTAAGAGAAATACAACACTGTTCCCATATCTCTATGACGTCAGCCATGTGAATCTCCGGCTGATTGACGGGCTCTCTGCCCCAACTGCTTCGCCGAAAGCGAACCTGCCATCTGACTCCTTGTCAAATCACTGTGTTTTCTACACTGCCACACTTCGCCATTATGGTGCCAGCCTGTAAAGATCTCTCATACGGTGGTTCATGTCAGAGGGAAAAGTCCAAACAGTCCCGATCACACGTCAGGCCTCAAGAGGTCGGCCAAATGATCTGCCGAACTTCCTCAACCACTTCCGGCCTGACCCAAAATATCCGAGCTCATCATCCCGATCCAGGAAGAAAGATAGAACTGAACCGAGCTACCGGGCTACATTGTTCGGTCTTGGCTCTGATGTTATCGGTCTCTGAGATTCGCATCATACTGTGTCCTCTGGTCGGCCAGATCCGGGGAACTGGGTCCGGACTCTCTCCATGGCCGAGAAATAACCCAAACCCTCAGTAAGGGTGGCAACGGGCCGGGCCGGGCCCGGGCTTTGACAAGCCCGGCCCGAGCCCGGTCAACAAAAAAAAAGCCCGGGCCAGGGAAAAGCCCGGCCCGGCCCGACTCGGGCTCGGGCTTTTTTTGGGCCCGAATTTAAAAAAAAAATTAAAAAAAATTAAAAATATATAAATATAAAATATATTTACACTATATACAAAGACAATTTATAAATAAATCACAAGTTTCATTGATAAATTAACAATTTAAATGCTAAAAACAAATAAAAATGATACAAACATATTAAAATATATATATATCATTTATTTATGTTTTATTTTTTTTTTTATTTTGGCCCGGGCCAAAATTGGAAAGCCCGAGCCTGTGCCTGACTTTCATTTTAAGGCCCTCAGAACATTTGTTCCTCTAAAAGGGAAAATCCCATCTCTGCCCTTGCCGTACTGTTCAAATACTTTGTCACAGAAATCTCCATCAAGAGATATATATGAGACCTTACTGGTTAATGGACCAAGTGCACCACTATGTTTTCTCAGAGATTAACTTGACTTTTTTGAACTGTTTTGAGAAAATTGTGGCATTTTTTGTGGGCTCCCCCTTATTATGTACCTAGATGATGTTCCATCCCTGAAAGTACTTATAGTTGATTAAGGGTTAGTTTGACAGTGCTACAGAACTAGTGCCTTTGTCTCATAGCTTTTATTCTCAAAACCAGTTAGCCATTAATAAAAAGTCCTTTTCGATAATCTTGATATATTATTAATTTTTGCACCACGCTTAGACCGTGAAAAGTCGTCAAACCATTGTTGGTGGCGACAGTTGTTGTTTTCCTCCAGTTACAGGTGTCACCATTTTATTGGCTCACAATTTTAATTAAATAATATATTTATTTGATATAATAATGATTATATCAATATATTGTATATTTATTGGAGGATATTTTGGAATTCAAAAATGTTGTGTATCACTCTAAGTGCTACTTGAAAGCAAAAAAAAAAAAAACACATACCTAGATGCTATCTCAAAAAGCACCTATAGTGCTATTCAAATGTGTACTTTTGATTTTTTTAGTGCATGAAAATATTGCCTTCCTAACTATATCTCTTGTACAACTTGACGTTTTCAGGGGGAATTAGTGAGGCTTTTTGCTAATGATCAGAACAAGATAAAGTGCGGTAAGTGTTTATGATTTGACTTGATTTATGTTGGACCTAAAAATCTTAAAAATTCTGTATTATTTTGAACATTGTGTTTGCTATAACTTGCATTTTAGTAAATTGGTGAAAGTTATAATGTTGTATAGACATTAAAATGCCATTTGTTTTGACTTTTGGATTTAAATTTAGGCTGGATTCCATAGAACGTGAATCGGTAACCTGTTTCCTCGTGTATTGATTTATTAGGAAAAAGAATAAAAAGTTTGCTTGAAGTGACTTGGAAAGTATCAGTGCTTAGTTTGACATGGTTTCAGTTTTTCCTCTTCTCATCTTGAAAAAGTTAAATTACATTTTAGAGAAGTACCGATACACATAGGAAGGATAATATTCTAATTTCTCAGTTTTTTGCCTTTAAATTTGTGGGGTTTTAGCAAAGTCTGATGAACTCCTTTGCAGACCCAGATATGCAGAGCGAGATTGACATGTACATCTCCAAAGGTCATGCCACATTTAGTGTTCTATTGCTGGTGGGTTTTGTTTATTTAGCTGTTGTTCCAATATATAGCATATGCAGAGCGAGATTCCCATTATAAATTCACAAAATGCAATGCAAAAATTTCAAAGAGGAATTGTGGTGCAACTCAATGTTTTGCTGCAACTTTAACAGATGGATTCTTCTGAGAATTGGGAGTCAGCGGCTCTTATCTTGAGACGGTCGAGTTACCAAATCAAAATCAATAGCACAGAAGCTGTGGTAATTGAAGAGAAATTTTCGGAGGAGTTGTCGGTATGCTACTTACATTTGATACACTCTCTTTGAACAACAGGATCTTTTATTTTTATTTTGAATGCAATGGTTATATCGTAGCTCCTCCGACAAAGTTTTTCCTCATAGGAATAAGTACTATGTTGATATCATTATCCTCTTTTTTAACATGAGGGATACTGGATAACATTCTTTGCCAAATTCTATATTGACAACGCAAAGCTAAGCATGGTTAGAAGATGATCAACTGTGAGGTTCCTGACTGGACCCTTTTTTTTATCAGTTGGAAAACTTTTCAGGAATTTGTAGGATTACGTCAACCAAAAAAAAAAAAAAAATGGTTTTTATACAGCAAAATTTCCATCACTTATATGTAAAACATCTCCTATGATTCTCCATCTTATTGATATTGCAGATCAAAGTTCCTTGTGGGCTCTCAACACAATTTGTTTTAACATGCTCTGATGGTTCTTCACATCCTTTCAGCACATATAATGTCCGGTAATACATTTCCTTAAACATTTGAATTTTGCAAGGAAATGATTCACACCCTTCATTTTGTTCCTTAATCATTACATTACTTATCTTCTTTCACTGTTTATATCCATCGTTTGCTTTGCCTAGGAAAAGGAATTAATTAGTCAAAAAGAAAATATAGGACCTGTTGTCCCCATTGGCACTATTTTGGGTGCATTTATTAATTTACTGGTTTCTTACTCGAGGTATTTGATATATATATATATATATATTTTTTTTTTGTAGAATGCGCGATACTCTTGTGCTGACCATGAGAATGCTCCAAAGCAAGGTATCGTTTCTTATTATTTTGTTGGGTTGAATTGATATGCCATCTGTTTATTCTAATTCAAACCGTTGTATCTGGAACTGGTGTATTCTTGGAGCAGGCAATGGATGACAAGAGAAAGGGAAGAGCATAGGATCCTTTTTCCTTCATCAGATATATAGATTTACGTACCGTTTGATATAGAATTTGATGAGCTTATAAGGTACTTTATACTCTCACTATAATACTTATAAGTTAGTTTATATTCTAAATCAATATTCTCTACCAAACGATATCTTTAAGTCACTATTCATTAATGATAGATAATTGAAGATGATAAAATAGCATCAAGGCTTGTACCATAATTTGAATTTGGTGAGGGCATATCTTATTATTTTCTAGCTTTCATTGTAATATTACTGAACCATAAATATTCCGAGTAGGAGATGATTCAAATTTTCACGTGTTGTCAAAGGATCAATATATTTTGAAAAATGATAAATGGCAGTGCACACCATTTGTATAACTACAAAATATAAAAATAAATAAAAATATCATGTCGTGATATATTTTTTGGATTTTTTTTTTGAGTGTTTGTATGTAAAATGATGTGTAATTATATATATTAGTTGAAAAGGCACATGCAAGGCATGTGCTGCAGTCAAATTTTCTAACCTAACACGGCTGGAAAATTTATTCTCAATATTCAAAAATGTGAAAGAAGAACAGAGCATGATTCCATGCTTCTGTAACTGAAAAACTCAAGCATTTGCGTCGATGATTTCACTTGTAATTTCAATGAACACATAAAAAATAAAATTTCATAAAGAAAAAGAAAAGTTCCATGTAAGAGCTCAAGCAACTTCAAACTACAAAATCTCACAAATATAAATATACATCATCACTTGAAACACCAATTTCCAAAAACGAGTAGTTGCTTCCTGCTGCATGTTTTTGTCAGTCAACCAAAGTGGAGCACCATCAGAAAGTATAAATCAGATCCGATCTCCCAGAATTATATGAATTTTTGTAAACACACAAGGAAGTTCCATGAGATTTTTTCCAGCCTCCAAGTCCCAAATCGGATACCATTTATTACGTAGAGTTTATGAGCATATGCCAAGTGGAATAATTTTACGAAATCCATCTTTTGGTTTTTGCATCTACCTGAAGAGATTTTGATCTCATCCCACCTGAAATTTGCAGTGCCTCCTACTTATTTTGCTTCTTGCATGCTTCATCTGCCACCTATCATAAACAACCTAAACCCTTTATTCATAAACGTTATCAAAATAATAATCGATTCTCATAAACGATGAAAAAACTACCAAGATTCAATTTTCAGTTATAACGGTAAGCAAATTTGCTCTCAATCTTTTTTTTTTTTTTTTTTTTTTTTTTTTTTTGTGCACATTTTACTTAAATAATTACCGCAAGTGAATGTGAGACAACAAACAAGAAAATGAAATTGAATTCAAAGTTATAGCGGCAAGCAGCTTTACAAGAATTTTTCAAATTTTATGGAAAAAGACCTAAATGAATACAAAGGATTTTGTGCAATGAAGCGAAAATATGACATACAATGAAGTAGAATTTTTGAAGATAAAATATGCTAATATGGTAATACTTTGCAAGACACTTTGACATGTATGGTGCTTTAATCTTGATTTGACTCTAATCCTAAACAAACAATAATGAAAAACATTGTCAGATGAAAAACTTGAATTATAATTATCTCTAAAATTTGAACTTGAAAATGTCTCTAAAATTTGAAATTATTTCCAATTTTCTCAACAATCAAACAAGCAATATATTTGACTAAAATTAAACATACATATCCAAATTTCATAATTATTCAAACACTAAAAATCAATTAATCAAATATTAACTTGAAAAATAGGTACCCCCCCTCTGCGGTTGTTAAAGAAAAAATAATAAAAATTTTCAACGCAATTGAGCTTTTGCAGAAGGCAAATTCAAACACACACACATATATATATATATATATATATAATAACTAAAAAATAATTAAAGTATTTATTAATTTATACTTTAGTTGAAAATGAACATGTAATTCGACATATAATTAGTAACCATCCATAAGTAAGAGAATATTTAGAAAATAAATGTGAGAATATGCGGTTGACAAATATAAAGATATAGTTGTTTAAGTAAAGTACTATGAAGGAGAATGATAAGTTGTGAAAACAGAGTAATATTTTTTGACAAGAAACTCAGTCTTAATGTTTAAATTTCATGAGTATTTTTTATATTACATGATTGGGTTTTCTGTTATAAACATAAAAAATATATAGAATAATCTATGTATTTATTAACTAATTATTGAATTAATTAGGCTACATCAAATTTTATTTTTAATGGGAGATGGGTTGAAACAACAAAAGAGCATAATAAAATTAACATTTAAATAGCTGAAAATGAATATCTAATTTGATATAAGATCAACAGTTAGCAAAAATCAACACCCAATTATGTAATACACCTTCAAATATAAGAATATAACGATAAAGAAAAAGAAGTGATGATATGAAGCTCAAAAACATAAATCTTGAGTTGTTGAAGTAAACTACTATAAATGAATGATGAATTAAAGATATAGATCATATTTTTTTTGGCCAAGAGATTTCAGTTTTAATAATTTTGTTTCATCAAAAAAATTTATATTGAAGTTGCCCTAATATATCATAGTATACTTACATTAAACAATATCTGTATCATCTATCAGTTCTTCAACTATGTATTTATATTTCGATTCACTTGCATATTCATAGAAAAATAGTACTTTTGGATACTTCGGTAGTTTCTTCCATAAATTTTGTTGAACTATAATTTAAGAATTTCTCTGTAATTTCTCCAAATATTGTTGCAGGTAGCTCTCCAGATGAATCATGCAAATCAACTTGAATGCAACATCTATTATTCAATAGAAATTTAGCAAATCCTAGCAATAACAATAAATTAAAAATTATTTAAATAACGGTATAATTTGATAGCAAATAAAACTATTAGGTATGATAATATATAACAACATAATTAAAAGAAGTTAATATTGTAAGAGTTTGTATATCAAATAGTGATAGAGTCTCACATCTAAAATGTATAAGGAATGTGAAAGGTTTATAAGTGGTCTCTAAACACTTATATTAAATTGGAGTGATAAGGCTTAGGCTTGGGCTTGGGCTTTGATGCATGGCTTGGTGTATGGTTGGCATGATAATTAATATATATTTAATATATATTAATTAGTCAAAAGATGGGCCTTGACTTTTTTCTGTTTTGTTTATTTTTGGATTTAAATTTTAGTTTAAATCAAAAGAACACAACCCCACTGAAAAGACATCAACACTGCATCAACTTCAACTGTCTTTAACTGTTTATTTAAATAGAACAGTATGTATTTTGGAATATATACTTTCATGCAAAAACGTTGATTATTACATCAGATCTTTGGAAAAACGAAATACAAAAGATATCAAGTAGATTCGCCAGGGGTCGATTTCCGTGCAGAATTTCGACTTCAGATTGTTGAATCCTGGTGGCAGACGTCCGTAGAACTACAAGCATAAGAGTATGGACGAAATTCTGCTATAGGACATAGCGTTACGCTAGCCTCAATCTTCAAGTCAGTGAGTTTGTTTAATTGAATTACTTGTACTGTAAGTTTCAATCCTGTTTGTTGTTATTTTCATTATAGTCAATTCTGTGTTGGTATAATTATTATTTATACAAATATTTTCAATAAAATTATAGCATTCACTGATTGTTCTTCAACAATCTATAGCAGAAGTTTTTTTACAATGGAACAATCTGCGAATGCTGTGAAGCCTCATGTTGAGAAACCATATAAGTTCAAAGGACTGGATTTCAAACGATGGCAACATAAGATGTTGTTTTATTTAACAACATTGAACCTTTTCAACAATCTATAGCAGAAGTTTTTTTACAATGGAACAATCTGCGAATGCTGTGAAGCCTCATGTTGAGAAACCAGACAAGTTCAAAGGACTGGATATCAAACGATGGCAACAGAAGATGTTGTTTTATTTAACAACATTGAACCTTGCACATGTCGTCAAGGAAGAATGCCTTGTGGCAGAGGGAGATAACATTCCTGCATAAAAACTCAATGCAATTGATGCATGGAAACACATTGAGTTTTTATGTAGGAATTATATTCTTAACAGTCTTGATGACTCTTTGTATGATGTATACAGATCTTATAAGACTGCCAATGATCTATGAGATTCTCTGGAAAATAAATATAAGATCGAAGATGCTGGTTCAAAGAAGTTCATTGTTGGGAAATTTCTGAAGTACCAAATGGTGGATTCAAAAACTGTTGTCAACCAAGTGGAAGAATTACAGATTCTTATCCATGAACTTGCGGGCGAAGGCATGACTCTACCGGTACAGTTTGCTGTCGGATCTGTAATAGAGAAATTGCCTCAATCTTGGAATGACTTTAAGATACATCTTAAGCATAAAAAGACTGATATGTCAATGGAGGATCTGGTTCTCAAACTAAGGGTGCATGAAGATCACCGCAAGACTGAAGGGCTGAATGTTTCAGAATTTGAAGCCAAGGCGAATGTCATTGAGAGTGGAGGGGTGTCGAAGCCTAAGCCTCAAAACCAGAAGAATAAATGGAACAATAAAGGGAAAGATAAAAACCAGAAGGTTCTTGCTGCAAAAGGGAAGAATTTCAAGGGAATTAAAGGTGCTTGTTGGGTGTGTGGGAAATTTGGACACCGGGCACTAGACTGTCGCCACAAGAAAGGAAATCCGGGTCAAAATGATAAGAACAGCAACAAACAAGCAAATATTGTTGAGGAAGAATTTGTTGGCATTGTTGTTTCTGAAGTGAATTTACTGACTGACAGTAAGGATTGGTGGGTGGATACTGGTGCAACAAGACATATTTGTGGAAACAGAAATATGTTTGTTACCTACACTCCTAACAATGCTGATGAAAAGTTATATATGGGCAATGCAACTGCTGCAACTGTAGCTGGAAAAGGGAAAGTGGTTATGAAATTCACTTCCGGGAAAGAACTTGCCCTTATGGATGTACTTCATGTCCCTGAAATAATCAAGAATCTTGTTTTTGGTCCTGTATTAAGCAAGAAGGGTTTTAAACTTGTATTTGAATCTGACAAATTTGTTCTTACTAAGGGGGGAACATTTGTAGGAAAGGGCTACCTCTCTGAAGGGCTCTTTAAACTCAATGTAATTACTGATGATGCTATTAATAATAAAATAAATAAGGCTTCTGTTTACTTGCTTGAATCTTCTACATTATGGCATGCTAGACTTGGTCACATTAACTTTAAATGTATGAATAGAATGATCAATCTTGGCTTATTGCCTAATTGTACGAAAGATAATGTGCATAAATGTGAAACATGTGTTGAATCAAAGTTTGCTAGCAAGTCATATAAACCTGTGACTAAGAGATCAAATAAATTATTAGAATTAATTCATACAGATTTGGGTGATTTTAAATCAATACCAAGTCGTGGTGGAAAGAATTACTACATCACTTTTATAGATGATAGTAGTAGATACTGTTATGTATATTTGATACATAGCAAATATGAGTCTTTGAATATGTTTAAGACATATAAAGCTGAGGTGGAAAATCAGTTAGACAAGAAGATCAAAATATTGCGATCTGATAGAGGCGGAGAATATGAATCTAATGCCTTCGCAGAATTTTGTGCTTCTAATGGAATAATTCATCAAACAAAAGCACCCTACACTCCACAACAGAATGGGGTGGCTGAACGGAAAAATAGAACTCTAAAGAATATGATGAATTCCATGCTTAACAGTTCCGGTTTACCACATAATATGTGGGGTGAAGCGTTACTTACAGCTAACATCATCTTAAACAGAATTCCACCAAAGAAGAGTGATCAATCTCCATATGAAAAATGGAAGAAAAGGCTACCGGCATATAAAATCTTGAAAGTGTGGGGTTGCCTAGCAAAGGTTCAAGTTCCCTTGCCTAAAAGAGTTAAACTTGGACCTAAAAACCATTGATTGTGTGTTTATTGGATATGCTAGTAATAGTGCAGCATATCGTTTTCTAGTAATCAAATTTGGAATTTCGGATATCCAAGTAAATACAATTATTGAGTCTAATAATGTTGAATGGTTTGAGCATATATTTCCTTATAAGGACAGACTTGATAAAAATAAACGAAAAATGCCTAAATTTAATCAAGAGAATGGGAATGATGTTGCCTCTTCATTTGGTGTTCAAAACAAGGATTTGGAACCAAATAAATCAACTCTCCAAGAGAAAGATTTAGAACCTAGAAGTGGAAAAAGAATCAAGGTAGCAAAAGATTAAGGACCTGATTTTTTAACATTTCTCACTGAAGCTGAACCTCAAACATATCAAGAGGCAATAACTTCATCTGAATCTATTTATTGGCAGGAAGCAATAAATAGCGAAGTAGAATCCATTCTACAAAATCATACGTGGGAGTTAGTAGACTTACCATCCGGTTGCAAACCAATTGGTTACAAATGGATTTTCGAAAAGAAATTGAAGCCTGATGGTACAATTGATAAATACAAAGCTCGTTTGGTAGCTAAAGGATACCGTAAAAAACAAGGACTTGATTTCTTTGACACATACTCACCAGTAACCAGAATAACATCTATAAGGATGTTAATAGCGATTGCATCAATTTATAATTTGGAAATACATCAAATGGATGTAAAAACTGCATTCTTAAATGGTCAGTTGGATGAAGAAATTTATATGGAACAACCTGAAGGGTTTGTAGCAAAAGGACAAGAGAATAAAGTATGTAAGCTTGTGAAGTCATTTTATGGACTTAAACAAACACCAAAACAATGGCATGAGAAATTTGATCATACAATGTTATCACATGGATTTCAGATCAATGAATGTGATAAATGTGTTTATATCAAGAAAATGAATAATGGTTCATATGTCATTGTATGCTTATATGTTGATGATATGCTCATCATGAGACCAAATTTAAGTGTCATAAACTCCACGAAGAAAATATTGAATTCGACATTTGATATGAAAGACATGGGAAAAGCTGATGTTATCTTAGGAATTCGAATTCAAAGAAGTAGTGATGGTTATATTCTAAGCCAATCGCACTACGTGGAAGCGATTCTTCGGAAATTTGGACATTTTGATAGCAGTTCATCTAAAACTCCTTTTGATCCCAAGAGTACATTAAAGAAAAATGTTGGGGACAGTGTGTCACAACTAGAATATTCTCGTATAATTGGGACGTTACAATACATCACGAATTGTACTAGACCAGACATTGCCTACTCTGTGAATAGATTGGCAAGATATACGAGTAATCCTTCACATGATCATTGGGATGCTTTAGTTAGAGTATTGAGATATCTTAAATACTCAATGAAGTATGGTTTACACTATACAAAATATCCACCAGTTTTGGAAGGATATAGTGATGCCAATTGGATTTTGAATGATACAGAAAAAGTAACAAGTGGATATGTGTTTACACTTGGTGAAGTTGCAGTATCATGGAAATCACAAAAACAAACGTGTATAGCACGTTCAACAATGGAATCAGAATTCATAGCCTTGGATAAAGCTGCTGAAGAAGCGGAATGGCTAAAGAATTTCTTGGAAGATATTCCAATATGGCCTCAACCTGTGACGGTCCATATGTGTGCACTGTGACTGCATGGCTGCAATTGGGAGAGCAAAGAGCCATATGTATAATGGAAAGTCAAGGCACATAAGACGAAGACATAACACTATAAAACATATGCTCTCGACTGACATTATTTCCATTGATTTTGTAAAATCAAAGGAGAATATTGCATATCAATTAACAAAGGGTATACCAAAGGAGCAAGTGTTATATTTATCGAGGGGAATGGGCTTAAAGCCAACACAATGAGAAGTAACTTAGCGGAAACCCAACCTAGCAATTTGGTAAATCAAAGTTTAGGTTCAATGTGGAAAACTAGTTGGGTGAAACTCAAGTAATAGAGCATAAAAAGCTGCTCATTCCTATGATAAGAGAAATTATGCTCTTTATGACGATAAGGATGAATGATTAATCATTCTTAATGACAAATTAGTATTATACGATACTTATAAATTTTGTGTCACCTATATAGGAGTAATGTGGGGTCGCATATATGAGAATTAAATGGCTAAATTCTCTAAAGCTCCTATGAATCCAGGATTGTTCAGGACCAAAATGAACACAACCGTATGAATCGAAAGATGTCGAAATTGAATATGTGTGATACTTATTGCCTAGATTTACAAAATATAATGAACAGTTCAATGTCTCCTATACACACTCACTCATCGGTAAATCTAATAAATATTTACTAAGGAAGGTTCAAGTCCAAAAGACACCTCTTCTAATGCATATCAATTTTAAGTTTTCTCCAGATCATGTTATGTACAGTATCGCCACAATTTGCTATACAAATGTGGGGTATTGTAAGAGTTTGTATATCAAATAGTGATAGAGTCCCACATCTAAAATGTATAAGGAATGTGAAAGGTTTATAAGTGGTCTCTAAACAGTTATATTAAATTGGAGTGATAAGGCTTGAGCTTGGGCTTGGGCTTTGATGCATGGCTTGGTGTATGGTTGGCATGATAATTAATATATATTTAATATATATTAATTAGTCAAAAGATGGGCCTTGGGCCTCTTGGGCTCTTGTGATTAATTAGCCTCCCTGGAAAATTTTTTCTGTTTTGTTTATTTTTGGATTTAAATTTTAGTTTAAATCAAAAGAACACAACCCCACTGAAAAGACATCAACACTGCATCAACTTCAACTGTCTTTAACTGTTTATTTAAATAGAACAGTATGTATTTTGGAATATATACTTTCATGCAAAAAAGTTCATTATTACATCTGATCTTTGGAAAAATGAAATACAAAAGATATCAAGTAGATTTGCCAGGGGTCGATTTCCGTGCAGAATTTCTACTTCAGATTATTGAATCCTGGTGGCAGACGTCCGTAGAACTACAAGCACAAGAGTAGGGACGAAATTCTGCTATAGGACATAGCGTTACGCTAGCCTCAATCTTCAAGTCAGTGAGTTTGTTTAATTGAATTACTTGTACTGTAAGTTTCAATCCTGTTTGTTGTTATTTTCATTACAGTCAATTCTGTGTTGGTATAATTATTATTTATACAAATATTTTCAATAAAATTATAGTATTCACTGATTGTTCTTCAACAATCTATAGCAGAAGGTTTTTTACAATGGAACAATCTGCGAATCCTATGAAGCCTCATGTTGAGAAACCAGACAAGTTCAAAGGACTGGATTTCAAACGATGGCAACAGAAGATGTTGTTTTATTTAACAACATTGAACCTTGTACATGTCGTCAAGGAAGAATGCCCTGTGGCAGAGGGAGATAACATTCATGCAGAAAAACTCAATGCAATTGATGCATGGAAACACAGTGAGTTTTTATGTAGGAATTATATTCTTAACAGTCTTGATGACTCTTTGTATGATGTATACAGATCTTATAAGACTACCAAGGATCTATGGGATTCTCTGGAAAATAAATATAAGATCGAAGATGCTGGTTCAAAGAAGTTCATTATTGGGAAATTTCTGAAGCACCAAATGGTGGATTCAAAAACTGTTGTCAACTAAGTAGAAGAATTACAGATTCTTATCCATGAACTTACGGGAGAAGGTATGACTCTATCGGTACAGTTTGCTGTCGGATCTGTAATAGAGAAATTGCCTCAATCTTGGAATGACTTTAAGATACATCTTAAGCATAAAAAGACTGATATGTCAATGGAGGATCTGGTTCTCAAACTAAGGGTGCAAAAAGATCACCGCAAGACTGAAGGGCTGAATGTTTCAGAATTTGAAGCCAAAGCGAATGTCATTGAGAGTGGAGGGGTGTCGAAGCCTAAGCCTCAAAACCAGAAGAATAAATGGAACAATAAAGGGAAAGATAAAAACCAGAAAGTTCTTGCTGCAAAAGGGAAGAATTTCAAGGGAATTAAAGGTGCTTGTTGGGTGTGTGGGAAAATTGGACACCGAGCACTAGACTGTCGCCACAAGAAAGGAAATCCGGGTCAAAATGATAAGAACAGCAACAAACAAACAAATATTGTTGAGGAAGAATTTGTTGGCATTGTTGTTTCTGAAGTGAATTTACTGACTGACAGTAAGGATTGATGGGTGGATACTGGTGCAACAAGACATATTTGTGGAAACAGAAATATGTTTGTTACCTACACTCCTAACAATGGTGATGAAAAGTTATATATGGGCAATGCAATTGCTGCAACTGTAGCTGGAAAAGGGAAAATGGTTCTGAAATTCACTTCCGGGAAAGAACTTGCCCTTATAGATGTACTTCATGTCCCTGAAATAACCAAGAATCTTGTTTCTGGTCCTGTATTAAGCAAGAAGGGTTTTAAACTTGTATTTGAATCTGACAAATTTGTTCTTACTAAGGGGGGAACATTTGTAGGAAAGGGCTACCTCTCTGAAGGGCTCTTTAAACTCAATGTAATTACTGATGATGCTATTAATAATAAAATAAATAAGGCTTCTGTTTACTTGCTTGAATCTTCTACATTATGGCATGCTAGACTTGGTCACATTAACTTTAAATGTATGAATAGAATGGTCAATCTTGGCTTATTGCCTAATTGTGCGAAAGATAATGTGCATAAATGTGAAACATGTGTTGAATCAAAGTTTGCTAGCAATTCATATAAACTTGTGACTAAGAGATCAAATGAATTATTAGAATTAATTCATACAGATTTGGGTGATTTTAAATCAATACCAAGTCGTGGTGGAAAGAATTACTACATCACTTTTATAGATGATAGTAATAGATACTGTTATGTATATTTGATACATAGCAAATATGAGTCTTTGAATATGTTTAAGACATATAAAGCTGAGGTGGAAAATCAGTTAGACAAGAAGATCAAAATATTGCGATCTGATAGAGGCGGAGAATATGAATCTAATGCCTTCGCAGAATTTTGTGCTTCTAATGGAATAATCCATCAAACAACAGCACCCTACACTCCACAACAGAATGGGGTGGCTGAACGGAAAAATAGAACTCTAAAGAATATGATGAATTCCATGCTTAACAGTTCCGGTTTACCACATAATATGTGGGGTGAAGCGTTACTTACAGCTAACACCATCTTAAACAGAATTCCACCAAAGAAGAGTGATCAATCTCCATATGAAAAATGGAAGAAAATGCTATCGGCATACAAAATCCTGAAAGTGTGGGGTTGCCTAGCAAAGGTTCAAGTTCCCTTGCCTAAAAGAGTTAAACTTGGACCTAAAACCATTGATTGTGTGTTTATTGGATATGCTAGTAATAGTGCAGCATACCGTTTTCTAGTAATCAAATCTGGAATTTCGGATATCCAAGTAAATACAATTATTGAGTCTAATAATGCTGAATGGTTTGAGCATATATTTCCTTATAAGGACAGACTTGATAAAAATAAACGAAAAATGCCTGAATTTAATCAAGAGAATGGGAATGATGTTGCCTCTTCATCTGGTGTTCAAAACAAGGATTTGGAACCAAATAAATCAACTCTCCAAGAGAAAGATTTAGAACCTAGAAGAGGAAAAAGAATCAAGGTAACAAAAGATTATGGACCTGATTTTTTAACCTTTCTCACTGAAGCTGAACCTCAAACATATCAAGAGGCCATAACTTCATCTGAATCTATTTATTGGCAGGAAGCAATAAATAGCGAAGTAGAATCCATTCTACAAAATCATACGTGGAGAGTTAGTAGACTTACCATCCGGTTGCAAACCAATTGGTTACAAATGGATTTCCAAAAAGAAATTGAAGCCTGATGGTACAATTGATAAATACAAAGCTCGTTTGGTAGCTAAAGGATACCGTAAAAAACAAGGACTTGATTTCTTTGACACATACTCACCAGTAACCAGAATAACATCTATAAGGATGTTAATAGCGATTGCAGCAATTTATAATTTGGAAATACATCAAATGGATGTAAAAACTGCATTCTTAAATGGTGAGTTGGATGAAGAAATTTATATGGAACAACCTGAAGGGTTTGTAGCAAAAGGACAAGAGAATAAAGTATGTAAGCTTGTGAAGTCACTTTATGGACTTAAACAAGCACCAAAACAATGGCATGAGAAATTTGATCATACAATGTTATCACATGGATTTCAGATCAATGAATGTGATAAATGTGTTTATATCAAGAAAATGAATAATGGTTCATATGTCATTGTATGCTTATATGTTGATGATATGCTCATCATGAGACCAAATTTAAGTGTCATAAACTCCACGAAGAAAATATTGAATTCGACATTTGATATGAAAGACATGGGAAAAGCTGATGTTATCTTAGGAATTCGAATTCAAAGAAGTAGTGATGGTTATATTCTAAGCCAATCACACTACGTGGAAGCGATTCTTCGGAGATTTGGACATTTTGATAGCAGTCCATCTAAAACTCCTTTTGATCCCAAAAGTACATTAAAGAAAAATGTTGGGGACAGTGTGTCACAACTAGAATATTCTCGTATAATTGGGACGTTACAATACATCACGAATTGTACTAGACCAGACATTGCATACTCTGTGAATAGATTGGCAAGATATACGAGTAATCCTTCACATGATCATTGGGATGCTTTAGTTAGAGTATTGAGATATCTTAAATACTCAATGAAGTATGGTTTACACTATACAAAATATCCACCAGTTTTGGAAGGATATAGTGATGCCAATTGGATTTCGAATTATACAGAAAAAGTAACAAGTGGATATGTGTTTACACTTGGTGGAGCTGTAGTATCATGGAAATCACAAAAACAAACGTGTATAGCACGTTCAACAATGGAATCAGAATTCATAGCCTTGGATAAAGCTGCTGAAGAAGCGGAATGGCTAAAGAATTTCTTGGAAGATATTCCAATGTGGCCTCAACCTGTGACGGCCATATGTGTGCACTGTGACTGCATGGCTGCTATTGGGAGAGCAAAGAGCCATATGTATAATGGAAAGTCAAGGCACATAAGACGAAGACATAACACTATAAAACATATGCTCTCGACTGGCATTATTTCCATTGATTTTGTAAAATCAAAGGAGAATATTGCAGATCAATTAACAAAGGGTATACCAAAGGAGCAAGTGTTATATTTATCGAGGGGAATGGGCTTAAAGCCAACACAATGAGAAGTAACTTAGCGGAAACCCAACCTAGCAATTTGGTAAATCAAAGTTTAGGTTCAATGTGGAAAACTAGTTGGGTGAAACTCAAGTAATAGAGCATAAAAAGCTGCTCATTCCTATGATAAGAGAAGTTATGCTCTTTATGACGATAAGGATGAATGATTAATCATTCTTAATGACAAATTAGTATTATACGATACTTATAAATTTTGTGTCACCTATATAGGAGTAATGTGGGGTCGCATTTATGAGAATTAAATGGCTAAATTCTCTAAAGCTCCTATGAATCCAGGATTGTTCAGGACCCAAATGAACACAACCGTATGAATCGAAAGATGTCGAAATTGAATATGTGTGATACTTATTGCCTAGATTTACAAAATATGATGAACATTTCAATGTCTCTTATACACACTGACTCATCGGTAAATCCAATAAGTATTTACTAAGGAAGGTTCAAGTCCAAAAGACACCTCTCCTAATGCATATCAATTTTAAGTTTTCTCCAGATCATGTTATGTACAGTATCGCCACAATTTGCTATACAAAGTAGGGTATTGTAAGAGTTTGTATATCAAATACTGATAGAGTCCCACATCTAAAATGTATAAGGAATGTGAAAGGTTTATAAGTAGTCTCTAAACACTTATATTAAATTGGAGTGATAAGGCTTGGGCTTTGATGCATGGCTTGGTGTATGGTTGGCATGATAATTAATATATATTAATTAGTCAAAAGATGGACCTTGGGCCTCTTGTGATTAATTAGCCTCCCTGGAAATTTTTTTCTGTTTTGTTTATTTTTGGATTTAAATTTTAGTTTAAATCAAAAGAACATAACCCCACTGAAAAGACATCAACGCTGCATCAACTTCAACTGTCTTTAACTGTTTATTTAAATAGAACAGTATGTATTTTGGAATATATACTTTTATGCAAAAACGTTGATTATTACATCTGATCTTTGGAAAAACGAAATACAAAAGATATCAAGTAGATTCACCAGGGGTCGATTTCCGTGCAGAATTTCGACTTCAGATTGTTGAATCCTGGTGGCAGACGTCCGTAGAACTACAAGCACAAGAGTAGGGACGAAATTCTGCTATAGGACATAGCGTTACGCTAGCCTCAATCTTCAAGTCAATGAGTTTGTTTAATTGAATTACTTGTACTGTAAGTTTCAATCCTGTTTGTTGTTATTTTCATTACAGTCAATTCTGTGTTGGTATAATTATTGTTTATACAAATATTTTCAATAAAATTATAGCATTCACTGATTGTTCTTCAACAAATATAACTTAACAAGTTTCTTCAGAGATATAAAATTAATATTTAAATTTATTGTTATTAAAAATTAATTTGAAATTAACACAAATGTTTTTTTTGTCAGATATGTATAAATATATAAACGATGTAAATACAAGGTAAATTAGTTATCAAATTTATATATATATTTTTTTGTTAAATAAATATATGAACAAATTATTGTACATATATTATGCATTAAATGATTTATACAATAAAAGATTGAATCTTCAAAGTTTTTTCACTATGATTGGAAGCCTTTTTCGAAATTTTTTCTGACTTTCAATATCTTCCATGTTTCTTACTATTATAGATTGACCCGTAGCGAGTGAGAGTGAAACTGGAGCAGCTGAAATATTTTTGTCATCTGGTGAATTTTTTTACTTATATGATTTTATACGCAAGGTGTGTATCATTGCGGTTTTAATTTTGTCATCAGCTACCGTACGTTCATCTTTTCCTTTTTTTAAGCTTTATAAAACATGCAATGTCGTGCTCTATGTCGCCAGACCCATTAGACATCTCTAATCTGTGTATTGTTAGTTTATATATTCTTAATTATTTAAATTTTATTCGTATATTTTTAATTATTTTAATGGATTAATAATGATACAAAAATGTTAATTGTTTTATCACAAGAGTAAATACATAAAAGCAATTTTCAATTCTTTAACTTTTTAAAGATATCATAAAGATATCACTGTTATAATTTTTTATAATAAATTTGTAATGATGTTCTTATGCTTTCTACAAATTTAATTACTTTTATAATGAAATTTAGTTTGAAATTAATTAGTAATGTCAATTTTATTATAATTAATTTTTAAAACTAATCATAACGAATTTTTTAATTTTTTATTTATTTTCACCTTTAGCGTCGAAACATTTCGTCGCTAAAGGTCTTCTACGTCGAAGTAAAATTTTGACACGAAATCTTGGTCGAGGAAAGTATTTAGCATAAAAAACATATTTCGATGCTAAAGATAAATACTTTTAGCAACAAAGCATTTCGTCACTGAATATATATTTTTAGCGTCGAAATTGGTTTTTGACGCTAAATCCCTTTATCGACCAAGCTTTCGCGTCAAAATTTTACTTCGACGCAGAAAATCTTTAGCGATAAAATTTTTCGACGCTAAAAGTCAATAATATTATAGTGAAATAACTGGAAATTGTTTCTTGGCTGTTGAAAATGGCTATAAAAAGGCAGCTATATATTTTTTATCGATCATAAAATTATAGGGTATCATTAACTGTTAGCTTTGCAAATTGTTCTTTCTAATTGCTCCATATTATTCTTAAGTATCACTTGATTAGAATTGAAAATGTACTAATTTGATACCGTGTTTATTTAATATTAATATTGTCTTCAATGAGCGTGGTTTGGTGTGTAAAGCTCAGAATCTGATTTTGAGATTATGGATTCGAATTTTTTCAAGAGTCTGAGATAGTCGGGGGTTTTACTTGCTCTACTTAAGCACGGAAGAAGTGATTTGGCGGCGAAGTTTCTAACCATTAAAAAAAAATGTTTGTTTAATATTAATTAATTATAAAATTTTCCATTCACTTTTATTTGACAGTTATCCCTTTCGTACATATCTTTCACCATTTTCATGTGTTTGGTCATTCATGGCTGTTGTATAGAATCATAAATCCTTCGAGATTAATCACAATTAACAACGAAGATCATATGGTGTTTTATCTAGCTTTTGACGAATTATAGATCTTATTCTAATTTTTAATTTATTTGAATACATCTTAAATTAATAATTTAGTTGGTAAAATTTATGGGAGTGGTGGTTAAATCTCTCACTATAAGAAAATGAGTTTTTAATGTCGTCAAAAGTTGACGCTAAAAGGAAAAAATATTGACGTTAAAAGTTTTGGCGACGCAGAAAATGAACGTTAAAAGCTGGTTGTGGAAATATATTAGCGTCGACAACGGAAATATTGACGCTAAAAGTTGACATTTAGTGTTGCGAACTCCGCGACGCTAAATATATTAAAAGTTATTTTAAAAAATTTAATAATTACATTTAAAATCAAATAAGCTTAGATGAAACTAAAAATCTGAAACGAAAATTACATCTTAAAAATATATTATGGGACCCACCATTTGTAATATCCCGAATTTTTCGGAGAATTTCTAAAAGATTTCCAAATTAAAGTTAAAGATTTGGAACATGATGATATTTGAAAATCAAAGTTTATGTGTTGGAAAATAGATCGGAATATTTTTAAGTGAATTTTCGTCGTGTTGGAAAACGTATGGTTTCGAGAACCAGTTACGCGATTCCTGATTATATCGTTATACGCGTAAAAGTTTCTTGCCTCGGCTATAAAAATAGAAAACGAGCTCCGATTGAGCTGATTCTTGAACCATCAACTTGTTTTTTCGAGACGAATAATTTTCGTGTTGAACACTTTTCGAAATTAGTATTTGAAGAGCTTCAAAAACGTAAATTTCCAAGAAAGGCCCATGACATGGACCTAATTACAATTTTTGAGGGTTTGAATGTAAATTTTAGAAACTTTTCTATAAATACCCTAAAGTTTCCATAATTACAAAAAAAATCAAAACTCTCTCTCACCTCTCACCCGACCCCTTTCCCAAAACGACTCCATATTGTGTGAGGCTCGTCGGCCAGCCAACCAGCCACCACCGGCCGGCCGACGGCCCAAGGGGGTGTTCCCAGTCACCCCCCGTATGAAGGTGACCGGCGGCTGCCCCAGATCACCGTTGGCAATAAGAAAGAGAGAGGAATAGACGCGCACATGGGTTTCCCGATCCTGGCCCATCGCTTCATTTCATGACCCGAGCCACCCGTCAAATCGAAGCTCTCAGAGAGTACTACAAGGTTGTGGTGTCGGTTTTACATAATAGCGTTTGGTTTCGCGCGAATCGAGAAAAGAACATTTGGATGAATAGTTACCCACATTGAATAGTAGCTCCGATCAGAATTCCGAATCGTTTGGATTCCGTATATGGCCTCGAAATCTCGATAAGATCTCATGGTAAAAATCTAATAATTTCAAGTTTTCCGTTAAATATTCGGATGTATCCAGTAGTTTCATAGAATAGCGTAATGATATAAAATGAATTGTTTGAGTATTAGTTTATTGAATATGAGCATTTGGTGGAGTCCGAGTGAAAACGAAACGGGTTTGATTGATCCGATAAAATATACAAGTTTCCAGTGAAAGTTGGTTTTTGCGTATAAAAATGTGTTTTGATTTTAAAGATAATTATGAGTTATATATGATATTACGAACATGTTTGGATAAATCCGGGTAGGTTTGGGACCCTTCCGTAGCATTTGCGGAATTTTTTCAGAAGCTTTTCAAAATATACATAAACCGAGAATTTTAGTTAACAGATCACTTGGGTTAGTTTATAATGATGTTTTAAAATTAATAGAACTGAAATCATTGAGACCAGACTTAATCTGGTAGTTCCGGAAAGATCCGGAATTTTATCGTAGTTAAGTTGAGAATTCTATAAGTTACGATTCTGACGATATTTCCCCATTTGTTTTGGCAGACTTGACTAGGATCTGGAGCGTTCGCAAAGCCAGGTAAGTAACTTGTGCGATGAGAACTTGAATTGGTGAATTCATGTTTTAAATAAATAAAGAAATATATATATATATATACACACACACATACACACACACACACACACATATACATAGATAGGGCCGATTAACGTGTTAGGATAAAAGAGAACAGTTATGAGGTAATTTTGAGTACGGGATACTAGATTACATATAGTTAAGTTTATCGACCGCCACATGTATGAATTTTTATTAATGCTTTGATGTGAAGTGAAATGTTTGATGAGCATAATGTCTATGTGTATGTATAGATGTATGTAACGGTATGAATCTGTAATGATATGATTACGTGTAAGTAAATGTATAAGTATATGAACATATATTTGTATATGTGTTTGATGTTAAAATATATATAGGTTTGTTATATGGAATCGGCAAGTGGGGCAAACCATGATTTCTGATTTGATATTAGCTTATGTATGAATACGATATATGAATAAATTACTATTGTTTATTTTGTATAGAGATTGAATAGGTTAAACATGATAAGGAATGAGTATAAGCCAAAGACATTTTAAATGAATATGTGTAATTAATAAGTTTTGTATCAAATATTTTCAGATAGAAAATAGGAAACTAAGTATGTTTGATTGATAAATGAAAGATATAGGGATTATTAAAGTTATGGTATTTGCATTCGTAATAATATGTACATTTGTATGTTTGAACATATATATGTATGTGCGTGTTTGAATGATAGCTTAGAGTGTTGTCATAGATGTGCTTGTGTATGAAAAGTTGTGCAATGAGTTTGTGTTTTGTGATATGTGTGTATGTTTAATTGGTCAATATTCTCGTAATATAGTAGTCGAGCTAGTTAGGGATCCGTTCGGACGAAATTCATCTCATACCTATTCTAAAATAGATAATGAGTGTCGTACGAGCATTGTATGTGTAAGCTAACTATATGTTTGTATTGTTTGACGATGTGTTATGTGATGTACTGGTTGTTATATGTGTTTCGTTATCGGTTGTACGATAACTGTATGTATATATGTATGTTTGTATATGTATGATAGAACTCGTAATATGTATGGATAGTCTATGCTTATGTGAAATGAATGAATGATTTGGAAATCGATGTGGATATTAGATGTTGTAAAACGTGATTGCTAAGTTGTATCTATATGTACGCGTATGTGTAAGAACTTTGAAAATGGGATTGACATGAATTTAAGAGAAGTAATTTATGATTTTCGAACTTTTTATGAGTGAATGTGTATAAATTATAAATGGTAAGTTGTTCTAAAGCTATCGGGATCAAAAGATAGTTTGTAATCATATAGAAGAAAGTTTATTTGATGTTTCAAAGATGTTTATTCGTGGTAAAAGTATAAATATATGATTGTATATTTCACGTGATTAAAATGGATTTGATGTTAAACAATGTGCTTTGTGATAGTTGAATTATTGCCTTGCGTGCTTTGAATGTTTTGGCTTTTAGATTGACACATATATATGTAAATAGATAGAAGAATTTGCATATGTAATAGATAAATGGTTAGTTAAGATAAAGCTGAATTTATAACTTGGTAATGTTGAAAAGTTTCTAGTATGTTTGACTTTATATTTTATTTGTTGCATGATCATGGTTACTTACTGACTTTTATAACTCACACCAAACCAGTTTGTAGTTTTGCAGGTTGGCTTCCAAATTGGTCAACCACGACAGCTTTGGAAGCCATGTGTGAGATGCAGATCACTCAAGCGGCAGTCACCATCGCAAGTGAAGTTTTAGAAGTTCAGGATATTTGATTTATTGTTTTATTTATCGTGCTTAGCATGTCGTTTATATTAAGTAAATATTTTGATTGCTTATGATGTTGTAGACACATAGCCCTTGAGTGTTGATAAATGATATAGGCACAAACCCCTTAGATGATGATTTTGATGTGTTGGTGTGGACCTGAGGTCCATTATAATATATGATGTTTATTTCAGGTTAGTTTAGATGCTGGACTAATATCCAGGTTGTCAAGTTTTAGGATACATCATGCCAGGATTTTTATAAATTTAGAGGCGTATGAAGATGGGTCAATCTTGTCTTCTGTCGATAGCATCCTGCCTCTGACGGGGTGTTATAGTTGTGGTATCAGAGTAAAGGTTTAGGTGTCGGTGACTGCAACTACATGTATCCGATCGTCTGAGTAAGATTTCTATTATGTATAGATCATATAGGTCTCATTGTAACTTGAATTGATTTTTGGCATTTAGTATGATATGCTATGGTTTTGATTGATATAGGTGATTTGGATAATTTGTATATGTTTGTGTACAATGAATATATGTATGTGTATAAATATACTAAGTTAAAAGTATGTGGTTTATGTAGGTTTATTTATAAGTAAGTAATGTGATTTCAATGTGTTTTGAGGTATGAGAGGTTCTATGATATTGATAGTCTGAATTATGAATTGATATTTTAAACCATGTTTTGAAAACATGGTATTTGATTTTTGACATAAAAGTG
>SKCR01002546.1:0-27481 GCA_019454045.1 Zanthoxylum bungeanum
TTCAAATCAATCAATCAACTTGTTAGATATTAGTAATTCATTTGACCTCATAAAATTAATAGTTTAGATATTAAGTCCCGTGGGATCGATATTTTATACTACTTGAACGATACGTGCGCTTGCGTTATACGGTGTGTTTACGCCGGTCACTAGGCTTGTAGCGAAAGGGTATCGTCAACGACATGGTGTCGATTACGACAAAACATTTTCACCTGTTTCAATGATTAAATCCATTCGGATAATGCTTGCTATTGCTGCATATTTCGATTATGAAATATTGTCGTACCAAAACATGCAAACAAGGTTTGCAAGTTAAATCGATCCATTTATGGATTGAAGCAAGCATCGTGTTCTTGGAACCAACGTTTTGATGAGATCATAAAAGAATATGATTTCGTTCAAAATGAGGATGATCATTGTGTATATAAGAAGGTTAGTGGGAGTGCACTAACATTCATTGTCCTTTATGTTGATTATTTATTGCTTATTGGCAATGATATTCCCATGCTACAATCGGTGAAAGCTTGGCTTTCATTAAAATTCTCCATGAAAGATCTCGGAGAAGCAACCTTTATTCTCGGCATAAGGATCTACCGGGATATATTTAGAAAGCTGCTTGGACTCTCCTAGAGCTCGTACATTGACAAAGTGTTGAAGAGATTCAATATGGATCAGTCTAAGAAGGGACTGTTGCAAGTGTCACATGGCATCACTCTATCTAAGGACATGTGTCGTAAAACTCAAGATTAGAGAGACAACATGAGTTAGATCACGTTCGCTTCTGTAGTCAGATCGATCATGTATGCCATGATATGTACACGACCTGATGTCTCGTATGCTTTGAGCATTTGTAGTCACTATCAGGCCGACCTAGGTGATGGTCATTGGGTTGCTGTTAAGAATATCGTTAAGTATCTTAGACGAACTAAGGATGCTTTCTTAATCAATGGAGACGGAGAACTTGAGGTGACTGGGTTCACCGATGTAAGTTTCCAAACCGATAAAAATGACTCTAAGTCGCAATCAGGGTACCTATTTTGTTAGAACAATAGAGCAGAATATATCGCTGCAGCTGAAGCAGCAAAAGAGGCAGTTTGATCCGAAAATTCCTAATTGAAATGGAGTAATTCTCGTTAGCAGTTGAGCCCGTTCCTTTGTATAGTGACAATAATGAGGCTATAGCGCAGGCTAAGGAGCCGCGGTTTCATAAACGATCCAAGCATATACTTCGACGTTTCCATCTGATTAATGAGATCATTCATCGTGGCGATGTGAAGATCGAAAAGATCGCTTCAGATGACAACATTGCAGATTCGTTGATGAAAGCCGTCTCTCAGTAAAAATTTGAGTGACATTTACATAGTTCAGGTGTTAGATACTTGAGTTATTGGCTATGAGCCAAGTGGGAGATTGTTGGACAATTATGACCCATAGCATCACTATTTGTAAAAGATATTGTGGTTTTTTGTACAAATAAACTATGTGACAAAGAAAATTGATATTTTATCATTTTGTAATTAGATTACTTGAATATATATAAATGATAAAAGTCCTTATGATTGGTTCCAGATTAATAAGATATGAGACACTATCAATCCACAAACGATTTAATCATTAAATATCCATAGTCGTAGTATTATCGAGACTGGACATCGATAATACAGAATAGACTAGTATTGCACTTGTGCGCATTATGGAAGCTTAACGATAAAGTTATCATATATTTAAGTATTGGATACTTATGTAAGTACGATAGGAGGTTCTGTTTATCGATGGTACGGGAATAGCTTCGCTCTGGATATACCACTCGGAATCCCATTAGTAGTATGACTATGTGTCTATGGGAATCCGAATCAGGGTAGGTGTTATTTGGTCTTAACCTGAGACTTGCATCGTTAATACTTGCGACAATCAGTACACTTTGGTTTTGGTCGTTCGGGGCTTTAACAGGTTCTGTGTACGCCTCTTCTGGGTTTACTGAGAATCGTAGTGTATTGGGTGTGATTTTAAGATGGAAGTATCACTTCAGTCATATGGAGATGATGATCACGCAGGGATACATAACTAGTACTCTTAAATGCTTCAGCTATCGGGATAATATGACAAGGTCATGATTATCCGATTATAGAGACTAGTTGCTAGTGATCCGATATATGCTTCAAACGGGGCAAACACAATTCCAGCCCTAGGCATAGCATTTGACATCCGATACTGGATCAATACGCAATACTTTGTATACTATGCTTGATAAAGATTATGTATTCCTTACAAGAATATTTTTGGAGAATTGGGTAGGCACGGTGTTTTGTTAGAAGCCAACTATATTTTGTAAATCGGTAAGAACGTGGTACTAGGTACCCACATGTTCGGATAGTCCGGCGACCAAATTTACTGCCAACATATCCAGAGATCTCATTGGTCGCTTCCCAATGATTCACCGATGATATTTGACTCAAACAGAATTAATCTAGGATTAATTATGAGAGAGAAAATTAATCTGGGATTAATTACGGCAAGAATTTATCTGGTATAAAATTCGATTAGAAGAGAGAGAACGATTAATTTGTAATTAATCGATTAAATAATATATCGGATATTATTAATTGAAATTAGATTTCAAACGGAAGTAAAATTGGATTTTAATTCGGGCAAACGAATTAATTTATAATTAATTCGTAAGCGACTTTAATAATAATTTTGCAAGGCATAATTATTTAATTAAATTATATTTAATTATGTCGCAACGGTAAATTCGTTAATTCGAAATTAAACGAACCCGGGCCCGGAGAAGTTGCGTGTTGGATTGTACTACTTAAATTCGAAATTTACAAGTGGTGGGACCCACTTGACTACATCAACTAGTTTGACTAGTGATAGAATTGGTTAAGGTTGAGTGAAAGAAATTGATTACTTTTTCAACACACAATCAAAATCCAACACATTTTGTTTTTTAATTATTTGGAGTGACATATACCAACTTGGATTTGGAAAATGGTAATTGATTTTAGAACTCAAAACACAAAAATAAAAACACTCTCCTCTCTCCCTCCTCATTGCCGAGACTTCATCTCCCTTTCTCGAAAATTTTGTTTCAAAATTTCAAGATTGCTAGCATATTCAAAGAGCAAAGAAGGTGATAGGGAAACCAATCCCTAGAGTTTGGAAAACAAAGCAAAGCTTGGAGCTTCAACAAGGATCAAAATTTTTTGAACTTCATACATCCATCAAATCAGATCATTGTAAGTTATTCTGCAACTTCTTTGAATATTCATACACAAAATCATCTTAGTGTAGAGTTTCAATCAAGTCCCAAGATCATAAATCATGCATAAAACGAGTTGAATACAACCAAGGAGTAAGGCGGAATTCATACTCACATTGATGGGTTTGATGCTATGAAGAACAAGATGCGTTTTCTACCTCCCTTCATAGCTCGGCAATGGCTTCTGTGACAGTGGACTGCACGGTTTTGGGGTGTCTTCCTCCTTGTTCATTCGGCCATGGATGTCACCATTGAAGCTCCAAGCTTCAACTTTCCATGCTCACAAATTCGTTTCCCTATCACCATAATATAACCCATGTGTGTGCTAGCACTACTCTCTTCATTTGCTTCTCAAAATTTCGGTCAAACCAGAAACCTTTTGTGAAGAAATCGGCTAGAAGCCGTGAGAGGGAGAAGAGAGAAGAGAGAAAGATGAAGGGTTTTTGGCTCCAAAAGCCTAAAACGTGTACTGTCCATCAAGAGAGAGAGAAGACCGAATTTCATAGAGAGGAAAAAAGAAAAAATGTAATATATATTATTCATTTATTTTCCAAAAATAAATAAAATATATACCAAACCTTTTCATATTCCAAAAAGTCAAAAGGCAAAAACAATCAATGCTTTTCACCTTTTACCATCACTTTTACTCTCACATCAAGTCACTTTATCAAAGTAACAACATGTCATGTCACATCACTCAAAGTGACAAGTGATTTGATAATTGATGCGACCAGCGATTTGACGCTTGATGTGACTTGCGTACCGCGCTCGAATTCGAAATGCGAATGCGCTCGCAATCACTCTCGGGCTCGGGTTCGCTAATTCTAAATTAACAAATTTTCCGTCGCGTCGTAATTAAATGATTACGCCTAGCGAAATCACTATTTACGTCGCTAACGAATTAATCTTAATTAATTCGTTCGCCCGAATTAAAATCTAATTTTAATTCCGCGTCGAAATCCAATTTCTTATAATATATCGAATATATTATTTTATCGATTAATTCCAAATTAATCGTTCTCTCTCTTTAATTAATATTTTATCCCAGATAAAATATCTCCGCAATTAATCCCAGATTAATTTTCTCTCTCTTCTAATTAATCCTAGATTAATTAAAGTGCGAGTTATACATCATCGGTGAATCTTCAGGAGCGACCCATGAGATCTCCGGATATGTTGCAGCAGTAAATACGGTCGTCGGATTATCCGAACACGTAAGCACCTCGTACTACGTTTATACCGATTTACAAGACAAGGTTGGCTTCTAGCAAAGCGCCATGCCTACCCAATTCTCCAGAAATATTCTTACAGGAATATATAGATCTGTATCAAGCGTAGTATACCGTAGTATTGTGTATATCGGCCCAGTATCGGATAGTCACGTGCTAGGGCTGGGGTTGGATAAGTGTCTGCCCCGTCCGAAGCACATGTCGGATGTCTGGTAACTAGTCTCTATAATCGGATATACATGACCTTGTCATAATATCCCGATGGGGCCGCCAGCACTTAAGAGCACTAATACCGTATCCTGCGTGACATCATCTCCACTATGACTGAAGTGATACTTCCGTCTCGACATCACACCCAATACACTACGACTCTCTGATAAACCCAGAAGCGTGTACGCAGAACCGGTTAAAGCCCTGTACCACCAAGACTAAAGTCTACCGATTATCGCAAGTATTAGCGATGCAAGTCTCAGGTTAAGACTATACACACCTACCTTGATTTCGGCCTCCCATAGACACATAGTCATAATACCAATGGGATTCCAAGGGGTCTATCCAGAGCGAAGCTGTTTCCCGTACCATCGGTGAAACACAACCTCCTATCGCACTTGCATAAGTATCCAATACTTAAATATATGAGAACTATGTCGTTGTGCCCTCACAACGCGCACAAGTGCAATACTAGCCTATTCCGCATTATCGATGTCCTGTCTCGATAATACTCCGGCTAGGGATATTTAATGATTAATCCTTCGTGGACTGATACTGTCTCATATCATCTCAATCCAGGAACTAATCATATATGGACCTCTCTTCATTATACATCTATGGTGATCTAATCACAAATGATGAGAGTGCAATTTCCTTGTCACATAGTTAATTTGTACAACAACACCGTGATCTGTACAAATAGTGACGCTATGGGTCATATTATCCAACAATCTCCCACTTGGCACATAGCCAGTCACTCGAGTGTCTAACACCCGAACTATGTACGGTTCGCTCAAATTGCTGAGAAAAGATTTTCGTCAGCGGATTTGCGTAATTATCTTCTGACGCGATTTGTACGATCATCACATCGCCACGATGTATGATCCGAACGAATCAGATGAATATAGATATATATTGGACGCCTAGCTCAGCTGCTAAAAGAACTATATCTAATCTAATTAGATTTATTATCGATCCAAATGGCTTCTATTGCTGCCTCAGCTGCAGCAATAATCCGCATTTGTTGTTATTCGGCAACAGTTATCTTGCTCGGAATATTTCCAGCTCACTGTCCCGTTATTCAAACTTTATAGTACCGTATTATTCAATCGTTTGGAAACTTGCAGCAGTGATCCCAGTCACTTCAAGTTCTCCTACTCCATAATTAAGACAGCATCTTTAGTTCTCTAAGATACTAATAGATGTCCTTAACTTCAATCCAATGACTATCACTTGGATTGTTCTGATGTGACTCCATATGCTCAAAGCGTATGAGACACCATATCAAGTACATTTTAAATGTACAATTCCCAGAGAGTGTGTTAACAACTCCAAATCTATCCCAGTAGATCTTTATTCCTTGAATAAAGGTTGTTACTCCCCAGAATTCTACGGAGAATTTCTTATGAAAGCCAAGCTTTCACCGATTTCTTTAGGGAATTTCATTTCCAAGAAATGACATATTATCATTATTTTACAGGACATTCATGTCAGTGCACTCCCACTAACCCTTTTATATACACAAGAATCATTTCGTTTTGAATTAAATCATACTCCATTATGATTAATCAAAACGACAATTCCTAGAACCTATGCTTGCTTCAATCCAAACATGGATCGAATAACCTGCAAACCTTGTTTGCTTGTTATGGTACGAAAAAATCGACAGGATGTTATAAACATCCTCCGAAAGGTTTCCTTTTCAGGAAAGCGATTTTCCGTTAACTGTCATATTTCATAAATGAAATACACAGTTTTAGCAAGCATTATCCAAATGGATTTACCATGGCAACATGTAAAAGGTTTCGTCGTAATCAACACAATGTTGATAACTCTACCTTTTCTTTACAAGCCTAGCTTAGTACGTTGGTATGTTGCCTTCCATGTATGTCTTCCTTGAAGACTTATAAAGTACCAATAGGCACAATGCCTTATGGTACATCAACTAGTATCCAAACTTGTTGATACATGGAATCCATTTTGGACTCATGACACTTTGTCATAATAGGGAGTCGATACCTTGTATCACTACCTCATACGTAATCAGTTGGTATACCTTAAAAGATTAACATCTTTATGAGGTGAGATCAGAAACCCATACCCCAGGTTGTTTTCTGACTCTCTCTGATCTACGCGGTTCTTGTGTACTCGAAGATTAATGGAATAGTTTCATCATTGATGAACTATTTGTGTTCCATTAAGGACTTCGTGCCTTGATTAGTATTACTCCGATTTTCATCGAGTATCACTATCCTCCCACTGACCACTGCATATCGGTATTCCTCTCAGGAAAACCGCATGGTGAGCAACAATCACATTGTTCTCATGTGAGATTTATAAGTACTATACTTATGGTTTCCTTTAGGATAACCTATATTGGCACTTATCCAATTTGGGTTTTAGTTTGGTATCATCCAAACATATGCCTAGCACCCAAATAGTCAGGAATGAGAAACCCGGTTCTTTCCCGTTCATATCTAATATGTAATCTGTCAAACAGATTATTATGAAACCTTATTCTAAATAAGTTATTGCACTGTTAAAACTTATCCGTTGAAGGAAATGGTAGCTCAGAGCGACTCATGATTAGCCTTATCATGTCTAACATGATTCGGTTAATCCGTTCGGACACACCGTCACTTTGACGTGTTCCGGAGGAGGTCCTCATTTGAAAGAATACTATACTCTTTCAAGTATATAAGAAACTTATTGCTTAAGTATTTTCCATTACGGTCTTACCGTGACGGTATAATACTATAGCCGATCTGTTTGTCTATTTCGTGTCGAAACTCTAAAAGTTTTCGATTTGTGTTCTTCAAAAGAAACACATAACCATAACGTGATGCCACATCCGTTTAAGGTCACGAAATATTCATGTTCACATCTAGCCTAGCTAGATATGGGCCCACTTACTTCACCATGAATAGGGCTAACAGGTCGGTGGCCCTTATACTATTACCAAGTAAATAGTATTTTAGGTACTTTACCTAATAAACTAGATTCGTAGACCTTATTTGAATAGTCAAATCAGTCCTAGTACCCACTCTTCAAAAGTGTGGATATACGAGTCTTGTTTAATTGTGTCCTAGACAACAATGCCACAAATAAGTCTCTATTGATCAAATCAATTTGAGCTATTTATTTGTCATTTATATGTTTGAGATTTTAATTATATTCAAAATATAAATTCTGTTATTCACATCTAATGTGTTTATCTCAGTATCATCTTTATATAATGAAACACTTAGTGTTCATAATATAAAGGTTTATCCAAAATGGATTAAACACTGATATAGAGATAATGTCTCTAGTCAAACTAGTTACATTATAACAGTTCCTAATTTAAGTACACACCCGAAGGGTAGTTCCTAAACTTAGGTATCTACGGTCGAAACAGCGACTTTCGTCCCGTTTCCGATTCGCAGAGAAATCTCAGCTTGAAGTCAGTATCCTGCTCAAAGCAGATTCTGAACATCAATACATATATTTTATGTACCACACTAAGTATTTAAAATCTAATTTCAATACTAGCTGTGAACATAACTAAGACAAACATTTTCAAAGTAAGAGCCTTGCCCTTTCTTTAATTCCTTCGTGTCTGCCATATCCAAATGGTAGTCACTTTGGGATATGTCAATTATCCTTTTCAATATTTCAGAAACCTTAGGCCAAGCCTTGGGTTTTTAGAATATCGAAACGATGTGCACCTCGTGCTACATGCCCAATTGCAAACTTTGACTTTATCTCCTCTAGAATAGTCAATTAATTCTCCAAGAATTATAAATTGCAATTTTAATACTTCTTAAATCTAAAATTAGATTTATGACAAGTATATTAAATTAAGCATTAAAGTCATCATCACATAAATCTTCCAAAGATTTTATGCTCTACTTATTTTGCTTAATTTTGGGCTTAAGGTATAATAAGTTATTTTATCAAATAAAGTAACCTATTATTTATTCCCAATTTGAAAATTAAATCATTTAAAATATTTTAATCCCAGATTATATTTTAAATATCCAACTTTTCAATTTTATCTTGATTACAATAGTCCAACTATTTAATCAACGATTAGTGGTACTATATATATTATAATGATTATAATAGTCCAACTATATAATCAAATATAATCCAAATTAATTAACCTCAATTACATTGATTACTATAATCCAATTATAAAATCAACTGTAAACTGAAATTAATTAATTCAAATATATTGATTAATATAATCCAATTATATATAATCAAGTATAATACAGTCCAACTGTTTATTAAAACAACAATTTAAATATTAGTCCAACTAACATTAATCTAATGACGAAATAATTTAAATGAGCGCGTATGGCGAGTAATTGAACGAGTATTGCAAATTCAATTCTTGCCTCCCACTATTTTTCGTCGAGCCTCTAACCCTCTGTCGAGTACTCGGGAAACCGTGTTTCCTAGTGGGCTAGGATCCCGTTAAATATCACACAATCTTGACTTTGGCCAACAAATTGTATGATAATTAACTAGGTAGATCTCTAAGATCAATTGGATCTCATCCAACTCCTAGATCCAGTAGGTGGACATCCAAGTCCCAAACATATATCTTATATATGCCTATACATCGAATGTATACCCTAACCTTTTTCCTCTGAATCAACTAGGCCTTGGCTTTGGCACAACAAACCTAGTGATCCCAGTCAAGCGCGGACCCATTGACATGGAAGCTTCGTAATCAATGTCAATGGACAAGAAGTGGTCTTGACTTTGGCCAACAAACCAAAACTTGGACACGACACCGATATGGAACAAAGCCTCGTGATTAAAACACATCTTCGACGGACAAGGGCTTGACTTTGGCCAACAACCCCTGCCAATCTCGGATCTTGAGTAAGAATCACTCAATGGAAGGAAAATAACGCTTGATATTTAACGAGGGTTTTTTGCGTGCAAATTGGCTACCAATTTAATTATCTTTGTTAAGGTCTCATCATCATACACCCTTAAACATGCATTCTAAACACATAATAAAGCGCATATGTAAAATAATAATGATATGCGGATGGATATTTTACACATTGATCCTAGATCAAATCTCTCACTTCTCTCTCCGCTAGCACAAATATTTCTTCTACCCGTTACACTACACTTCTAAAGAAACCTCATTTACATTGAGGGGAATAGGTGAGAAGAGAATACAAAGAAATAGGAGATAAGGCTGGACTCGCAGGTCCAATTAATAAATCAAATTTATTACAACAATTTCCAAATTCGCCCCACCCGGCTAATATCCATCCGATATACATTATTCAAACATCACAACCATGTATTCATACAAGCATGTTATCAATCAATCAAATCAAATTAATTAATCTTGATAATTAGTGATCATCCAATGTTCAAACAAAGATTTGATTTTGTTCGAGTCAAACTCGTTTTGCGAATAAGTACTCAAAGTACTAATTCTACGAATTAAATTAAATTACATAATTAAATCCAATTTAATACGCATTTAATTCTAATTCTTTATTTAATTCCAAATTAAATATTACACTTTATAAAATAAACCTTTACGACTTAAATTCCAAATTAATCGTTACGGGTCTCAAAGCCCGATTAATATCCAATATTAATTTAATTAAAGTCCAATGGGCTTTTAATTAATTTCTTGAGGCGTGGACTTTTGGTCAACTCGGGTCAAACCCGCAACCAAAGTCCAATCCGGGATTTACCCCATAAGCCTTTAAATTAATTTTGGCCCATTAGGCCCAATTAAACTTAAAGGTTCATTAGTCGCATTTGGCCTTTTGGAAGCGGTTTTGGGCCTAATTGGATCCAACCAATTTTGGCCTAAACCAACTTTGTACAACAAAGTCCAATAAACCCAATAACAACTTAAAAGCCCAAATCCAATTTTAAGCCCAATAATTTAACTTCAAAAATTCCAAAATTTCAAATTAAATTACCTAAAGTGTATAGCATTATTAATTACCCAAATCAAAGTTTCCAAAACATGAAATTTGTCCAATTAATCATGCTTAACATCAATTAATCATGTCCAACATAATTAAATCAAAATCAAACCCAATTTATACATGCTAAAGTCTCGGCCAAAGGGGGAAAAAATGCCCAAATCAAATTCAATCCAATTGAACCCAATCAAACATAAATTCAACATCCCCAAATGATTTTCAAGTCATCCAATGAACAAAAAATCAAAAAAAAAAAAACCAAGACATTAGGGCACTTGCCAAATTCGGCCATCACAAGCAAATGGGGAAAAATTGTTCCAAACACTTTTCATCAAATTGATCTAATCAATCATCAATTAAACAACATTCAAGCATTCTAAATCATCCAATTTCATTAAACATGCTCAAAATCAAGTTTACCCAAATTTGTCATGCCCAAAATTTGGGGAAAAATGGATCCAACCATATTTCATGAAATTGATTATGCACAACATCAATTCAACCTCATTCAAGCATACTATACTAAACAATTTAATCATTTGATGCTCAAATTGAGTTTACCCAAATTAAAGTTTTGGCCAACAATAAGCAATTGGGGAAAATCATCCAATTAATTTTTCATCAAATTGATTACATATAACTCTAATTTATTCATATACAAGTATTCTTAAACAAACAATTTGTCAAAATCATGCTTAAATCAAAAAGCCCCAAATTTTGCTCAAGAACCCTAAATCGTTTTATGCAACCAATAGCTCAAGATACCATTGTAGAGTTTCAATCAAGTCCCAAGATCATAAATCATGCATAAAACGAGTTGAATACAACAAGGAGTAAGGCGGAATCATACTCACATTGATTGGTTTTGATGCTAGGAAGAACAAGATGCGTTTTTGCCTCCCTTCATAGCTCGGCAATGGCTTCTATGACAGTGGACTGCACGGTTTTGGGGTGTCTTCCTCCTTGTTCATTCGGCCATGGATGTCACCATTGAAGCTCCAAGCTTCAAGCTTTCCATGCTCACAAATTCGTTTCCCTATCACCATAATAAAACCCATGTGTGTGCTAGCACTACTCTTCTTCATTGCTTCTCAAAATTTCGGTCAAACCAACCAGAAACCTTTTGTGAAGAAATCGGCTAGAAGCCGTGAGAGGGAGAAGAGAGAAAGATGAAGTGTTTTTGGCTCCAAAAGCCTAAAAACCGTTGTACTGTCCATCAAGAGAGAGAGAAGACCGAATTTCATAGTGAGGAAAAAAGAAAAAATTTAATATATATTATTCATTTATTTTCCAAAAATAAATAAAATATATATACCAAACCTTTTCATATTCCAAAAAGTCAAAAGGCAAAAACAATCAATGCTTTTCACCTTTTACCCATCACTTTTACTATTCACATCAAGTCACATTATCAAAGTAACAACATGTCATGTCACAATCACTCAAAGTGACAAGTGATTTGATAATTGATGCGACCAGCGATTTGATTATAATATATCGATTATATTATTTTATCGATTAATTCCAAATTAATCGTTCTCTCTCTTTAATTAATATTGTATCCCAGATAAAATATCTCCGCAATTAATCCCAGATTAATTTTCTCGCTCTTCTAATTAATCCTAGATTAATTAAAGTGCGAGTTATACATCATCTGTGAATCTTCAGGAAGTGACCCATGAGATCTCCGGATATGTTGGCAGTAGTAAATACGGTCGTCGGATTATCCGAACCCGTAAGCACCTCGTACTACGTTTATACCGATTTACAAGAAAAGGTTGGCTTCTAGCAAAGCGCCATGCCTACCCAATTCTCCAGAAATATTCTTACAAGAATATATAGATCTGAATCAAGCGTAGTATACCGTAGTATTGTGTATATCGGCCCAGTATCGGATAGTCACGTGCTAGGGCTGGGGTTGGATAAGTGTCTGCCCCGTCCGAAGCACATGTCGGATGTCTCGTAACTAGTCTCTATAATCGGATATACATGACCTTGTCATAATATCCCGATGGCCGGCCAGCACTTAAGAGCACTAATACCGTATCCTGCGTGACATCATCTCCACTATGACTGAAGTGATACTTCCATCTCGACATCACACCCAATACACTACGACTCTCTGATAAACCCAGAAGCGGTGTACGCAGAACCGGTTAAAGCCATGTACCACCAAGACTAAAGTCTACCGATTATCGCAAGTATTAGCGATGCAAGTCTCAGGTTAAGACTATACACACCTACCTTGATTTCGGCCTCCCATAGACATATAGTCATAATACCAATGGGATTCTGAGGGGTCTATCCAGAGCGAAGCTGTTTCCCGTACCATCGGTGAAACACAACCTCCTATCGCACTTGCATAAGTATCCAATACTTAAATATATGAGAACTATGTCGTTGTGCCCTCACAACGCGCACAAGTGCAATACTAGCCTATTCCGCATTATCGATGTCCTGTCTCGATAATACTCCGGCTAGGGATACTTAATGATTAATCCTTCGTGGACTGATACTGTCTCATATCATCTCAATCCAGGAACTAATCATATGGACCTCTCTTCATTTATACATCTATGGTGATCTAATCACAAATGATGAGAGTGCAATTTCCTTGTCACATAGTTAATTTGTACAACAACACCGTGATCTGTACAAATAGTGACGCTATGGGTCATATTATCCAACACTTAGACATCATTGTCATGTTCTAGGAACACTTACAGCGGTGGCCTCTAACATGCTAGGGTTGAACTGGAATGAATCAAAACTAATTTGGGTAAAATTATGATCTCGCGTGGCGAGGCAAGGCCTTACTCGTCGTGATGCACAAAATTCCATAAACTGATATTTGAAAATTTCTAGTTCGTATCACGACGCAAGTCCTTATGCATGGCGACACGGACAGCCTAGAAACGAATCTGTATCATTTTTCCAGTATGCGTAGCCACACGAAAGGGTTTGCGACGCGATGTGAACCTATTTTCTTAGGTTTCCAACTTTGCTTCCCATCATCTAGTTTACCTAAAAGTATTTACAACACTTCTATACTAAAACCAACATACAATCCATTTCACCTCATCAATCCAACATAAACCAACATCAAGAATCATCAATTCACAAAGCATAATTTCTTCAACATATTCATTGACATATGAACCTCATTATATGTTTATATTTTCATACTACTCTAAAAAATACTTGCAAATAACTTAATCAAAGTCAATTAAGCAATTCCAACTTCTAAGGTTTCTAAGATGCGAATTGGGGCTCTAGTTTCCTTGTCCCCAAAAATAATAAACGGAGAAAGAAAGAAGTGAGGTTAGAAGCTTACTTTGTGTGTTAGAAGCTTGAGAATCATCATTTGTTGCACTTAGAATAGCTTGAGAAAGAAGATGAAAATTGAAGCATTCTTCTTGATGATACATGTTTTTGAGCTTAGAAGAGATGAGTGAATAGTGTGCTATTTATAGACAAAGAGAGGCTGATATTTGTGATGAAATGAATGGTTGAGATGATGCCATATTATCCAATTCTAGTTAATTCTCGAAATTATTGAAGCAGTCACAAAAATTATGATTTTGACCTACTTCTAATTCGAATTTGGGAACATGTTCAACTAGAAAGTTGTATGTCTTAGTCTCAACTTTCCGACTATATAAAGTTCATAAAATTCGAAGATCGTATGAAAAGGTTACTGCTATTTCACTAAAGACTACTCGAGTTGGGCCGTAAACTAAGTTCCGCGTCGAAATTTCAAGGAATCTTTCGAATGTCACAAATGCCATTTAATGAGCACATACTTGATCGAACATGATTTATATCAAGTATTATGCCTTCGAATTATAATTATCGCCAGGCTCTGGTAACGTACAAGTCCTCAAGTTCACCGGATGTTACAATATCCTATTGGTGGTTGATTATTGCTATATGGGAAGGGAAAAGTTTTATTTTATTTTGTAAAATAAAACCTTAGGTATATAAAAAAATTAGACTATTCTTTTTTACATAACCTAAGCCATTCTAACCCTAGCCGCCCTCTCATTTTTCTTAGATTTCTCTCAAGAGTTGAGAAATGAAAAGGAGGAACAAAGACAAGCCAAAACAAAAAAAAAAAACATTGTGTGACACTTTGATCTCTAAAGTTTTTAGAGACAAGTTTGTGAGTATAGCCCATTCTATTTTCTATTCATGACGAGACATATCATGAAAGGCTATTTAGTGCCGCCGAACCAAAATCACCACCTACTTCTTTTCTTGTACTCCTCACGACAGTGAGCAGAGTTGCTCACTATCGCCACCAAAAGTTATGTAACGGGGCTCGGTTTGAATTGATTTTAATCCAAAAATATTAGAGAATATTTAGGGGTGTTTTAAGATTATATTGGGACTGTTTTTAACTGAAAAATAGACCTGAAACATGGTGGAAGTTTTACGCATAAAAGGGCTGATTTGGGTAGTGAACTGGGCACGATTTTGGGTCCAAAACAGTCTAGATCTGATCCGTTATTTGAGGGCCATTCATGGGCTGTTCCGGGGCTGTAATGTTATTCAAAACTGAAGCAAAACCTCAGTGGAAAGACATGCATTCGGCCAGAAGAAGAGAAGGACAAAAAATATTTTCTAGTCTGATCCCGAGTGCCTAAGGAATTTCCATTGCGCTTGGAAAGTGGTTCCTACAATTGGCATCAAGAGCAAGATTGAAATGTGTTCTTAACCCTTATCTTTTTAAATTAAAGCTATTGTTTTTATTTATTTATATGAGATATAAATGATTATATGCATGTTTAGATTAGTAGGCACAAAGTAATATTCATGAGATGAATGTTTAATTGTTGATTAATGTGATTAATGATTTTTGCATTGATCGTAAATCTTTCCGGTTCTTATTTTATGTTGGTTTGGGTTTGGGATGTAAGGCAATAAGCCATTTTTTACAAATGTTGTAATTTAATTTTCCTATGTAAAATATCAATTTTTTTTTGTAATTTGGAGCACCAAAGTCGCAAACGGAGCCAACACCACCACAGAGCAAGATTTGAATACCAAGGGATGTCATGGGAATTTCATGTACTAATAAGATTAGTATAGGAAAAATAAAAGCCCGATCAGTGTAAGATTATTTTTATGTTGTATGTATGTTTAATTCGAATTCTTTGAATAACATGTCATATAACTTAGGGTGTCTACTCTTGCATTTTCACATGCCATAACATGCTTTGGATGCATGAATATTCTTCACATAAATATGATTTTATGAAATTTAAAATGGTTAAATTGGAATATAGTATGTATGAAAATGAATTAATTAGATTAATTGGTTTAATGCTTTAAAATTGGAAATTCTAAAATAATTGCCTTAATAAGTTCACCAGGAATTCCATCGGTATATAGGATGGAAATCCGGACGTAAATTCCACTGCCGATTCTGAATTGACGGTAATGTGGTATGCACTTGGGATATAACTCGACGTACCATTGGATTTGTAACGCACTTTGATTAAGTAAATAGTTTAATTAAAATTTTGACCACACTAGAATTTTAAATTTCAAACTTAGTGTTACAATATTTTAAGAGTTAAAATATATTAGGTGTTAGTGTCCTAGACATGCCACGGGATCTCTAAGCGTGATTCGTGTGTGAATAAATCAAAGGGATTTGCGGAATACTCATAGTGATCTGCTTTGAATTTTCTAAAAACTCCATAGATGTAGAAGCTCCAAGCTTTAAAATCGAATTCCAAACTCGAGGGTGAGTTTCCCTTGTTTGTCTCTAAGACATACCCAAGACCATATAAAGCAATGAAATAAAGTGAATACATAAAGAAGTATGGCGAAATCATACTTACAAAGAACGGATTTTGAAAGTGTTGATATCAATAATTTCTACTCCAAGTTTTCGGCCAAGCTCAACTTTTGGGTATGAGATCCAAGCTCCAAGCTTTTGAGTTGATTCCAAGCTTTTGGGATGGTTTCCCTATAACCCTGGATGTTTCCTTGATATGCTAGCAACTAAGGAAATTTGCAACAAATTTCCTTCTTGTTCTTCCTCTTTGTTCGGCCAAAGAGAAAAAAAAATGGTAGAGTGTTGTTGGTTCCCAAACCGTGAGGGAGAGAGAGAGTGCAAGACTTGTATTTTGTTTCTAAAACTCTTACTAAAGTCATTCACACAATTTGGTATATCATTTTTTCCAAAAAAGAATAAAGCAAATTGGAGGGAAAATGGTATTCAATGCCTTCATCGACTACCATCATGAATAGTGACTGGTTGTCAATCACAAGAAGGTGACATGACTTCCATCACTAAAGTGACAAGCGATGTGACTTGTGGGCCGCACTTTAATTCAAAATGCGAGTGGGCCCGCGACACATCCTGGGCTCGGGTTCGCTAATTCCGAATTAACGAATTATCTATTGCGACGTAATTAAATCAAATTTAATTAAATAATTAGGACAAGTAAAATTACTATTCACGTCGCTCGTGAATTAATTCTAAATTAATTCATCTGCCCGAATTAAAATCCAATTTTAATTCCGCGTTGAAATCTAATTTCGTTTAATATATCGAATATATTATTTTATCGATTAATTCCAAATTAATCGTTCTTTCTCTTCAAATAGTATTTTATCCTAGATAAAATATCTCCGTAATTAATCCCAGATTAATTATTCTCGAATCATACGTCATCGGTGAATCTTCAGGAAGCGACCCAAGAGATCCCTGGATATGTTGGCAGTAAATCCGGTCGTCGGACTATCCGAACATGTACGTACCTCGTACTACATTTTTACAGATTTACGAGACATGGTTGGCTTTTTGCAAAGCACCGTGCCTACCCAATTCTCTAGAAATATTCTTAATGGAATATATAATCTTTTTCAGGCATAGTATATGTAGTATTGTGTATTGCGATCCAGTATCGGATGTCACATGTAAGGCCAGGGGCTGGAATAGTGTCTGCCCCGTACGAAACATATATCGGATTACAAGCAACTAGTCTCTTTAATCGGATAATCATGACCATGTCATATTATCCCGATGGTTGCAACCATTTAGAGTACCAGTTCTGTATCCCTGCGTGATCATCATCTCAGTATGACTGAAGTGATACTTCCATCTTGACATCACACCCAATACACTACGATTCTCAATAAATCCAGAAGAGGCGTACACATAACATGTTAAAGTCCTGGACGACCAAAACTAAAGCGTATTGATTGTCGCAAGTACTAGCGATGCAAGTCTCAAGTTAAGACCAAATACACCTACCCTGATGCGGACTCCTATAGACACATAGTCATACTACCAATGGGATTCCGCGGGGTCTATCCAAAGCAAAGCTGTTTCCGTACCATCGGTAAACACAACCTCCTATCACACTTGCATAAGTATCAATACTTAAATATATGAGAACTATGTCGTTACGCTTCCATAACACGCACAAGTGCAATACTAGTCTATTCTGTATTATCGAGTCGAGTCTCGATAATACTACGACTAGGGATATTTAATGATTAAACCTTTATGGATTGATACTATCTTATATCTTATAATCCGGAACTAATCATATGGACTTTTATCATTTATATATTTAAGTAATCAAATCAAAAAATGATAAAATGCAATTTCCATTGCTACATAATTAATTTGTACAAAAACCATAATGTCTTTTACAAATAGTGACGCTATGGGTCATAATTGTCTAACAATCTCCCACTTGGCCTATAGCCAGTCACTGAAGCATGTAATACCTGAACTATGTACATGTCGCTCAAACTTTGGCTGAGGAATAGCTTTCGTTAGCGGATCTGCAATGTTGTCCTCTGATGTGACCTTCTAAATCTTTACATCGCCACGATGTATGATCTCACGAATCAGATGGAAATGTCGAAGAATATACTTGGATCATTGATGAGACCGCGGTTCCTTAGCCTGCGCTATAGCCCCGTTATTGTCACAATACAATGGAATGGGCTCAGCTGCTAACGGAACTACTACTAATCCTATTAGGAATTTACGGATCCAAACTACTTCTTTTGCTGCTTCAGCTGCAGCAATATACTCTGCTTCTATTGTTGAATCGGTAACAGTCTCTTGCTTGGAAGATTTCCAGCTTACTGCTCCGTTATTCAAACAAAAAATGTACCTGGATTGCGACTTGCAGTCTTCTTTATCTGTTTGGAAACTTACATCGGTATACCCAGTTACCTCAAGTTCTTCATCTCCATAGATTAAGAAAGCATCCTTAGTTCATCTAAGATACTTAAGGATATTCTTAACCGCCATCCAGTGACCATCACCTGGATCGGTCTGATAGCGACTACACATGCTCAAAGCATACAAGACATTAGGTCACGTATATATAATGGCATAAATGATCGATCTGACTGCCGAGGCGAACGGTATCCGACTCATGTTGTCTCTCTCATCTTGATTTTTAGGACACATGTCCTTAGATAGAGTGACGCCATGTGACCCTGGCAATAATCTCTTGGACTGATCCATGTTGAATCTCTTCAACACTTTGTCAATGTATGTGCTCTGGGAGGGTCCAAGCAGCTTTCTAGATAGATCTTTATTCTTAGAATAAAGGCTGCTTCTCTCAAATCCTTCATGGAGAATTTTAATGAAAGTCAAGCTTTCACCGATGTTAACATGGGAATGTCATTGCAAATAAGCAATACATCATCAACGTAAAGGACAATGAATGTCAGTGCGCTCCCACTAACCTTCTTATATACACAAGGATCATCCTCATTTTGAACTAAATCATATTCTTTTATGATCTCATCAAAATGTTGGTTCCAAGAACGCGATGCTTGCTTCAATCCTTAAATGGATCGATTTAACTTACAAACCTTGTTTACAAGTCTTGGTACGACAAAACCGTCAGGCTGTTGCATATAAAAATCCTCCAAAAGGTTTTCGTTAAGGAAAGCGGTTTTGACGTCCATCTGCCATATCTCGTAATCGAAATATGCAGCAATTACAAGCATTATCCGAATGGATTTAATCATGGCACTGGCGAAAAAGTTTCATCGTAATCGACACCATGTCGTTGATGATAACCTTTTCGCTACAAGTCTAGCTTTGTACATTTGTACGTTGCCATCCATGTCAGTATTCCTATTGAAGACCCATTTGCAACCAATAGGCTTTACTCCTTCTGGTGCATCAACTAGTGTCCAAACTTGGTTGGTGTACATGGAATCCATTTTAGAATTCATGGCATCTTGCCATAAACCAGAGTCGATACCTTGTATCGCTTCCTCATACGTAGCCGGCTCATCTTCCTCAATAAGATTAATATCCACATGAGGTGAGATCAGAAACCCATACCTCTAAGGTTGTTTTCTGACTCTCTCCAACCTACGCGGTCCTTGTGTATTTGAAGACTGTGTGTACAGTCTCATCCTTGGTGGACTGTTCATGTTCCGATAAGTATTCTGTGCCAGGAACAGTGTCACTACGATTTTCATCGAGTTCTACTTTCCTCCCACTTATCACTGCATTTGGGAATTCCTTCTCAAGGAAAACCTCATGTAGAGCAACAAATATTTTGTTCTCTTGTGGGTGATAGAAGTAATATCCTTTGGTTTCCATAGGATATCTTTTAAATAGGCATTTATCTGATTTGGGTTCAAGTTTGGTACCTTCTAAATGTTTGACGCATGCCCAGCAACCCTAAATCTTCAGGAACGAGAAACCCGGTTTCTTTCCTGTCCATATTTCATACGGAGTCTGTTGAACAGACTTTGACAGAACCTTCTTCAAAATAAGTATTGCACTCTTAAATGCATATCCCCATAAGGAAATAGGTAGCTCTGTGCGACTCATCATAGACCTTACCATGTCTAACAAAGTTCGGTTTCTCCGTTCGGACACACCATTTAATTGCGGTGTTCCAGGAGGAGTCCACTGCGAAAGAATACCATATTCTTTCAAGTAATCAAGAAACTCATTGCTCAAGTTTTTGCCACCACGGTCCGACCGTAATGTCTTAATTCTTTTAGCGGTCCATTTTCTACTTCCTGTCGAAACTCTTTGAATTTCTCAAAAGTTTCCGACTTGTGTCTCATAAGATACACATAACCATAACGCGATGCATCATCCATAAAGGTTACAAAGTATTCATATCCACCTCTAGCCTGTTTAGACATGGGCCCACAAACGTCACAATGAACAAGGGCTAACAGTTCAGTGGCACGTACACCTTTACCGCTAAAAGGTGATTTAGGCATCTTGCCTAATAAACAAGATTCGCAGACGTCATATGAATTTGGATCAAATCCGTCCAAGTACCTACTCTTCGAAAGTGTGGATATACTTGCCTTGTTTATGTGTCCCAGGCGACAATGCCACATGTAAGTTTCATCTTTGTTACTTACTTTAAGCCTTTTGTTTGTTGCATTAGACGTTTGAGATTGATTCATATTTAAAATATATAGACCATTATTTACATTAGCAGTGCAAATTTCAATATCATTTTTATACATAAAACACCCAGTGTTTCTAAATACAAAAGTGTACCCACATTGGGCTAACATAGATACAGAAATAATATTCCTAGTCAAACTAGGTACATAATAACAGTCTGTAAGTTTAAGTACATGCCCCGAGGGCAGTTCCAAAACAAAAGTGCCAATGGTCTAAACGGTGACCTGGGTCCCATTTCCAACGCGTAGGTCAATCTCTCATGAGGCCAGTCTCCTGCTAATCTGCAGATCATGCACATCAGTACATATATGAGTTCCACAACCAGAATCAAAAATCCATTTTTAAAACTAGTAGTAGACTTGTTTATTTCTATAACAAACATACATGAAGCCGGTGCCGTGCCCATTTTGATTTCCTTCATGTGTGCCTTGTACTCGCGGCAGTCACACTTCCAGTGACCCCACTTCCCGCACTGGAGACAAACATCTTGGGATTTGTCCTTAGGTTTCCCAAAACCCTTTGATGATTTGGCCTTGCCCTTCTTCTTATGCTTCTTCTTCTTGACACCTCCAGTCACCCTAGGACAAGCCCTCAGAGTCTGAGATATTGAAGCATATTGCGCCTCGCGCTTCTTGCTCTTTTGAAGCTCTTTCTCTTCTTCACGCATAGTGGACATCAACTCTCCAAGAGTTTGGTCTTGGTTCAACATGTTGTAGTTAATGATGAACCCACTTCAAGTGTCGGGGAGAGACTGTAGGATCAAATCTATTGAAGTCTCAGCCTCGAAGATGATGCCCATCTGTCTGAGCGGCTCAATGTCAGCAATCATCTGTGACACATGGTGCTCAATAGACATACCCTCTGACATGCGATGCGGAAGAGCTTCTTCTGCAACTCATATCTTTACGATATAAGATTAGATCGGTGAAGATCATGCAACTTCGCCATCATCTCATAGGGATCCAACCCCTTGTTTTGACGAAGGAATTGCGGAGTCATAGCAGCAAGCATTACCGATTGAGCAGTCGCATTGTCATCGCTATGAGTCTTCAAAAGCTGTAGCTCAAGCAACTGATCAGGTCGGGGCTTAGGCCCAAGAGGTCGCTCTATAGTGTATAGTAACTTCTCGGATCCCAGAACAATTCTGAGATTCATATCCGAGTCTTGAAAGTTTGTGCCATTAAAGACGTTGTCGCCCATGACAATATCCCTAATGCTTAACTTTCAAGTCATCTTAACTGCAATAGTCCAACTATTCGATTTACGATGTATGGGTACAGTCTAACTGTTACAAGAAAAATAATAATATATTAGTCCAACTAATAAAAATAATTGACGAAATAATTTGAAAGTGCGTAAAGCTAAGTATTTGAACGAAATTTCAAATTTCATACTAGCCTCCCATTATTTTTCGGCGAGCCTCTAACCCTCTGTTGAGTACTCGGGAAACCTAGTTTCCTAGTGGGCGAGGATCCCGTTTAATAACACACAACCTTGACTTTGGCCAACAAGCTGTTTGATATTTAACTAGGTAGATCTCTAAGATCAATTGGATCTCATCCAATTCCTAGATCCGGTAGGTGTACCTCCAAGTCCGAAACATATATACAATATTTATGCCAATATTTCCAATATATTTTCCTAACATTTTTCCTCTGAATCAACTAAGCCTTGGCTTTGGCACAACAAGCTTAATGATTCCAGTTAAGTGGAACCAATTGACATTGGAAAGCTTCGTAATCGATTTCAATGGACAATAAGTGATCTTGACTTTGGCCAACAAATCACAACTTGGACAAGACATACGATATGGAACAAAGCCTTCATGATTCAAACACATCCGCGATGGAAAAAGGTATTGACTTTGGCCAACAAACCAGTGCCAATCTTGGATCTTGAGTAAGAATCACTTAATGGAAGGAAAACGCTTAATATTTATTGAGGGTTTTTTCGCGTAAATTGGCAACCAATTTATTATCTTTGTTAGGTCTCATCATACACCCTTAAGCATGCATTCTAAAAGCATAATAAGGCGCGAAAATAAAATAATGATGATATGTAGATGGATATCTCACAAATTGTTCCGAGAACAAATCACTCCATTTCCTCTCCCCGGCTAGCACTATTCTAATTTCTACCCAATTACATAATACAATTAACGAAACCTCATAAACATTGAGGGGAATTAGATGAGAAGAGAATTACAAAGAATCAAGAGAGATAAGGCTGAACACGCAGGTCCAATTTAATAAATTCTAAATTTACAACAATTTCCAAAATTGCCCTTTCCCTTCTAATATCCATCTAATATACATTATTCATTCAACACATCCATGTATTCACAAAAATAATGTTATTCAATCAATCTAATCCAATTAATTAATCTTGAATAAAGTGATAATCCAATGTTCAAACAACGATTTGATTTTGCGCGAGTCCAACTCGTTTAAGAATAAGTACTCAAAGTACGAATTCTTGAATTATATCGAACTACAATTTAAATCTAATTTAATTTGTATTCCATACTAATTCTATATTTAATTCCAAATTAAATAACTACACTTTTTAATGTGCCTTTACGACTTAGATTCCAAATCTAATCTAAATGGGTCTCAAAACCCAATTAACATCCAATGTCGTTTAATTAAAGTCCAATGGGCTTTCAATTAATTTCTTAAGGCTTGGACTTTGGTCAATATGGGTCAAACCCAAATACCAAACCTAATTAAGGAAACACCCTATTTTCCAAGAAACCAATTTAGGCCTATAAGGCCCAGTTAGACATAAAAGGTTCATTTGTTATATTTGGACTTAATGGAATGATTTAGGCCCAATTTGGATCAAATCCAATTGACCTAAACCAACTTGGCCCAACCAAGCCCATTAGGCCCAAATACAACACTATAAGCCTAATTCTAAATTAAGCCCAATTAATCAAATTCTAAAAAATTCCAAATTTCATAATTTAATTAATTAAAGTGTATTACATTAATTAATTATCTAAATTAAAATTTCCAAATATTAATTTAATCAATTAATCATGCTTTAATTTGTTCATCATATGTCCAACATTATTGAAACAAAAAATCATCTCATTTCATGCTTCTCAAGGTCACGGTATTTTGGGGTTTTTTTTTCCGATTCCGATTTCAATCCGATTGAATCTTAAATCATTATTTCCCAAGTCTTTAAACACATCCAATGGTCTTAAGACAAAAAATACCATGACATTAGGGCAATAGTTACATTCGGACAAGCCAAAGAAATGAGGGAAAATTAATCCAATTCAATTTTCGTCGAATTGATCATATATAACTCCAAGTCATCCATATACAAGCATGCTCAAACAAATAATTTGGTTAAATCATGCTCAAATCAAATTTACCCAAATTTTAGTATATAAACCCTAAGTATATTTCATGTTTATTCAAAGCTCATGATACCATTGTTTGTCTCTAAGACATACCCAATATCATATAAAGTAATGAAATAAAGTGAATACAAAAAGAAATATGGCGGAATCATACTTAAAAAGAACGGATTTTGGAAGTGTTGATATCAAAAATTTCTTCTCCAAGTTTTCGGTCAAGATAACCTTTTGGGGATGAGATCCAAGCTCCAAGCTTTTGAGTTGATTCCAAGCTTTTGGGATGGTTTCCCTATCACCTTGGATGATTCCTTGATGTGCTAGCAAACTAAGGAAATTTGGGACAAATTTCCTTATTGTTCTTCATCATTGTTCGGCCAAAGAGAAAAAAAAATGGGAGAGTGTTTTTGGTTCCCAAACTGTGAGTGAGAGAGAGAGTACAAGACTTGTATTTTGTTTCTAAAACTCTTACTAAAGTCATTCACACAATTTGGTATATCCTTTTTCCAAAAAAAATTAAAGCAAATTGGAGGGAAAATGGCATTCAATGCCTTCATCTACCACCATCATGAACAGTGACAAGTTGTCAATCACAAAAAGGTGACATGACTTCCATCACTAAAGTGACAAGCGATGTGATGTGCGATGTGACTTGTGGGCCGCACTTTAATTCAAAATACGAGTGGGCCCGCGACACATCCCGGGCTGGGGTTCGCTAATTCTGAATTAACGAATTATTCGTTACGACGTAATTAAATCAAATTTAATTAAATAATTATGCCAAGAAAAATTACTATTCACGTCTCTCGCGAATTAATTCTCAATTAATTCGTCTGCCCGAATTAAAATCCAATTTTAATTCCGCGTCGAAATCTAATTTCGTTTAATATATCAAATATATTATTTTATCGATTAATTCCAAATTAATCGTTCTCTCTCTACAAATAGTATTTTATCCTAGATAAAATCTCTCCGTAATTAATCCCAGATTAATTATGCTCGAATCATACGTCATCGGTGAATCTTCAGGAAGCGACCCAAGAGATCACTGGATATGTTGGCAGTAAATCCGGTCGTCGGACTATCCGAACACATACGTACCTCGTACTACATTTTTACCAATTTACGAGACATGGTTGGCTTCTAGCAAAGCACTGTGCCTACCCAATTCTCTAGAAATATTCTTAATGGAATATATAATCTTTGTCAGGCGTAGTATACGTAGTATTGCGTATTACGATCCATTATCGGATGTCACATGCAAGGCCTGGGGCTGGAATAGTGTATGCCCCGTACGAAGCATATATCGGATTACAAGCAAGTAGTCTCTTTAATCAGATAATCATGACCATATCATATTATCCTGATTGTTGTAACCATTTAGAGTACCAGTTCTATATCCCTGCGTGATCCTCATCTCCATATGACTGAAGTGATACTTCCATCTTGACATCACACCCAATACAATATGATTCTTAATAAACCTAGAAGAGGCGTACACAGAACCTGTTAAAGTCCTGGACGACCAAAACCAAAGCGTATTGATTATCGCAAGTACTAGCGATGCAAGTCTCAGGTTAAGACTGTTGGACAGTTATGACCCATAGCATCACTATTTTTACAGATCATGGTGTTGTTGTACAAATTAACTATGTGACAAAGGAAATTGCTCTTCTATCATTTATGATTAGATCACCAAGATATATAAATGATAGAAGGTCCATATGATTAGTTCTGGATTGAGTTGATATGAGACAGTATCAATCCATAAAGGTTTAATCATTAAATATCCCTAGTCGTAGTATTATCGATATTGGACATCGATAATGCGGAATAGACTAGTATTACACTTGTTCGCGTTGTGGGAGCATAACGACATAGTTCTTATATATTTGGGAATAGGATACTCATGTAGGTGTAATAGGAATTTGTTTTTCCGATGGAACGGAAAACAGCGTCGCTCGGGATAGACCCCTCGGAATTCCATTGGTAGTATCTTATTCCATTGCGACAATCAATGTACTTTGGTTTTTGTCGTCTAGGGATTTAACAGGTTCTGTGTACGCCTCTTCTGGGTATATTGTGAATCGTAGTGTATTGGGTGTGATGTCGAGATGGAAGTATCACTCCAGTAATAGTGGAGATGATGATCACGTAGGATACGGAACTTATTCTCTTAAATGCTGCAGCTATCGGGATATTATGACTAGGTCATGTTTATCCGTTTATAGAGACTAGTTACCAGAGTGTAGGCATTGCATTTTCGCATGTGAAACCCGATGATGAGCCTCATTTGGAGGCACTACCTTTTGAGTCATGAAAGCCGCGGGAAACGGATATCGGAAGGGGGAATTCAGGATAAACAAGCTCACTGTCTTCGTTGGTGCTGCGTTCGTTACTTCGTTCGAACCTCGTGCAGATTGCGGACGTTCGTGCCGCGTGCGATGAGGCGTTGGAACGGAGCCGGTAATTCTGGTTTTGCTGCTAGCCTCACGCCCAGCCCATTTAGCTCCCCAAAGCCCATAAAACACATCCCAAATTAAATAAATAAATATTAAACATTAAATAAAATATTTAAATCAATTTACCAATTAAATAAAATCATGCCTAATATAAATGAATCAAATATATTATATACTAAAACTAAAAATAAGATTTGCCTAATTAAAATCAATCTTAACCAATTAAAGCCAATCACATATTTGACTTCCTAATTCAATAAGATATCCACCAATTTAAAAGTTTTGACTTCCTAATCTAAACCAAATTTGTCCCCCCCTCAATCTTTGACTTTCCTTGCTAAACACCAAATCATATCCCCTCTTTAATGACAAAATCCCTTCCTTGTGACACAAGGCCAAACCCTACCTCTTATCTATATAAGCATGACCAAACCAAGGCCATTCTTCTCTCTTGACACATACAATTCACACCCAAAATCTCTCAAATCTCTCAAATCTCTCATACACGCCCAAGCCAAAGAAAACGCTTGACATATACACAAAACAAAAAGAGAAC
>SKCR01002547.1:0-27630 GCA_019454045.1 Zanthoxylum bungeanum
AATCTCGCTTACAAATTTTTTCTTTTGTTAATTTGTATTTACACCTTTAACTAATTCTAATTATACAACAATATCAGGATCGATTTTTTATTTTTTTATGCTTAAAAAGAAAATAAAAAAAAAATAAACTTCGAATCTTCAAAATTATTTTACCAATTTAAATCATAAAAGACAAAAATTTGTTGCTCGTGAGTGAGTAAATTATCGAGTACAAGTGGAAATCTAAAAAATTAAAAATAATAATCAAAACTGACCTTGTTAGTAAAGAAAACTCTCTTCTGTGCATCAATGGCCCGTGGCTGAACCCAAGAATCACATGATATGTTGACAGGCCCCTCTGTGAAACCATCAAGAACAATATCATTCAAATACATCTCTTTCTGGTTCTCGTTTTGAACCAAAATGGCACCAACATCTCCGAAACTTGATGGAACTTCAAATTCTGCCTCATATCTAGTGTTAAACATATCAAAGCCCGCTACGGTCGCATAAGCATCAATGGTTGGTTTCTCAGATCCACCTGAAACAATATAAAACATTATATAAAGCATTTGTTTCTTTTGCACAAACATTATTACTGCAAACAATTTTGATAAGCTACTTTATTTTTGTTTTTTAATGAAATAAACTCAATGAATGACGAACTCGAGAACAAGATTTTACATCCTAGTTAGGTTGGTATCTTTTGTCTCAAAGTATCCCAACTTGAGTGTAATATTATTACTAAAAGTAAAATGAGAGTACTTTGTAAACTCAATGAGAAAATGAGAAAATGATAAAATTCCAAAAGGAAAGAGGTATTATACATCATTTTCATAATCGGACCGGAATCAAATCGGTGATGTAAAAGATTTAATAGATTATTGGTTCAACTGATTAAACTGTGTCATCTTTAATTAAAAATTAAAAAAAAATTGACCAATTTTGGACCCATTTTTTGTAAATCCAAATTTTCTCACGGTGGTTCAACCGAACCGCCCGGCTGTCAAATACGGCTCACGTCTATCCTTCAAAATAGTTCTCTCTATTCATATTTAATCTAGGGTTAATTTTTTATTTTTTAAAAAAAGTTATTATTGTTGTAAATTGTTCTATTAAAATCACTGGAGCTAATTCAACAGGAAAAAAAAAATAGAAAAAGAAAAAATATATTTAATTGGCTTAACTCATGCACCAATAAGATGCGGTGTAATATAAAAGAAATCGCAAATTTTTCTGCAGGGCAAAAAAGGAAAGCAATATCTAATTTACTTGCAATACTTACTGGAATCAAGCTCTGCACTAACAAGCCCCAAGAAGAGGAATGTTTTTTTTACATAAGCTACATCTTCTGTATCATTTGAGGTTGAGCGTATACCACCCAGTATAGTTCGTCTCACAGTGACAACAGCCTTAACTTTGACAGACACATCAGCAGGAGGAGTTGCTATTGCTATAGCTTTGATGTTACCAGGACAAAACCCAATTCGGATTTTGGGTTTTTTTTGGAGTGAAGGGCTTGAATCAATTGGAAGAAAAGCACGACCATTTCCATGGAGAAATGACTTGGTAAATGGAATTAGGGTTTTGATAGACTGAGACTGGGGAACTTGTAGCTTCAACATTCTTTTTGAGAGCTGTGGTTTAATTATTTCTTTTAGTTGAGTGACCCATGCACTCTTTATATAGAAAGTTTAAGAGAGAGTGAAGACAGTGAGCATGCATGTGCCTCACAGGGAATTATGGCACGTGGGAAATGAACCGAATGGCGCAAAGATTCGAATAGGATAAGATTGGCTTTAATTTACTCGGAACAAAATTTTATGTGGGGATTTGGGATTTTCTAGGTGCTAAAGATTGACTAGTTCAACACGATCTTGGAAGCACACTCCATGGATTAGCTGGATTTCAGATTTCTATAATAAATAGGAATAATGGAATTTTGGTCCCTTTTGTGTTATTTTTATCATTTAGATCTTTAATAAATCTTTAATCACTCATTTATATCTAGTATTAGACTAAAATAAATAAAAATACATATATATTGTTGAATGGGAAATATGACTCACTTTATAAAATTCACGATTTGTATTTTCAATTTCATAATACTCAAGTCCCTTAACTTCATTGTTATAATCTTTTTGATGTTCTGTAAGAATTTTAGCTGTCATTAATAAATTGGTCCTCATTTACAATACATATCATTACCTAGTTCTTATTTTATTGGAGAACTCTCTAGGACAACTTATGATTTCTAACAAACTTAATTGTGTAATTCTTTGTTAAAATTTATTCGCGGATGGTTAATTTGAAGTGCAATTTTGTTCATTATAGTATTTTCTTTTGGACAAACCTCAACAGCAAGAGAGAAGTATCAGACAGTCCTTTTAAGATGACAAATTAGTTATAGCTCTCACTAATGCAATTTAATTATTACAATTTAGTAATTATAGATCATAGTTGATCATTACATATTACTGCTTTTGCTTTCGTACCCAGAATATTTGTGATGATATGCAAATTATAATTGATAGTTATTAAATAAAATTTATATTTAATTAAATTTTAACCGTTTATTATTATTATCGTACACATATCAAAATATTATAAAAAAATTAGCATAACTCAAACACTCCATCTAAATTTTGATAGAATTCATAAAAACTCTTAAGACTAAGGAAGAAAATTATTTTACATTATTTTACAAACGTTCAATTTCATTAAGGTTCTCCTCCTCATTTTGTATGTTTGTGACTCCTCTCTTAATTAGGGTTTCAAGAAGTGTTTTTCAATTCTAATTACTTTTTGACAGTTGTCGATTCTTCCCCCTCCTCTCTTTTGGAAGCTCATTGGCTTATGTAGAGGATTTTTAGGTGGGGGTGTCCATTGATGGACTGGTAAGTTGTCTTCATGGTGTACACATCTCTTAGCATATGCTGGAACATTAGGTGTCATGAGTCATAACACCTATCGTTATGCATGTTAATTAATTTTGCATGTCAGGTTAAATGGATTGTTATTAAAGTTTATTAATCTTGGACAAAGATATATGTGACATCATGCTCTCCATGGTATTATGAGATACTCTGATGTATTTCAAAACTTTCCGAAGTTCTTTAGGTCATTGTTGTCAAGGTCGGAATATTTCCGGTGCACTCCGAAGTAAACTATCTCCGGAACCAATTCTAATCGGATAGTGTTTGAGTATTTGGAGTTCTTTTTACTCCGGAGTGTTCTGATCTGGGAGTGGTTTCACTTCAGAATGACATCACTTTGGAATAATAACATTATGAAGTAACGCTACTCTAGAATCACGGTACTGCGGCGGATTTTAGTTCAGGATAACATTATTACATGTTGACACTACTCCGGAGTAATATCACTCCGGAATAGTTAGAATTTGAAGTGTTAAGAATAGACATGGTCACCGGTTCGGTTCCGCTTTTTTATAATTAATTTAAAATTTTAATTTTAATTTTTTTTTTTAAAAAAAATGTGAAATTAAAAATAAAATAAAAGAGCTTGAACTTAAATTTTTAAAAAACTTAAATTACCCACGTATCCTCTATGAGTGAGAGGAATCAAAGCTCACGTAGTCCTCATTATATTTTTTAGATAGTTCCCTTCTTCATTACAATTATTTACTCATCATCATTATTTGAACTTAAAATGAATTTTGAAAATATCGGAATATCGAGACTTAAATTTTTTCTCCGTGTACCAATACTTTGGCCGCTCTCTTGGATTGGCACATTGGACATGGTGTTCTCATATGAGCTTGCCATTTTTTTTTATTAATATTGAAAAATTATAAAATTAAATCAATAGGATAAATTGAAGATGAGAGAATTACAGAAATTAAGAGAATTAAGAATGTAAATTGGTGTGTAAAAAATGAAGAACGATATCTATTTATACATTTTGGGATTATTTTTTTGATACCTAAATTGCTCTTAAAACTAGCTGTTTTAATAATATTATTAACGGTAATGTATTAATTACATATACATTTAATATTTCACAAAAAAAAAAAAAAAAATTAAAGGCGGCAGGGAGCCGTTACTCCCAGTTGCCAGCCCAACAGCTAGTAGCCAATGGGCCAAACAGTTCTAACCGGAACCGTACGGTTCTGATTGGAACCGTGGAACTGGTTGGGACAGTCAGATTCTATTCGGTTCAATTAGTGTAGAACTCTAACCGAACCGAATAAATCTAGTGTCAATTTCGGTTCCGAAACTAGAACCAGTTAGAATCGAAACTGATTAGTTCCTATCGGTTCGATTTTGATTTCAAACCGAAACTGTGGTCAGGTGTAGTTAAAAAAAGGAAGGAATACACTTTTATCCAAGTAGAATGAATTTGCTCATTTTTTTAATGGAAACGTATTAGGTGTCCAATATTTTCACAAGTATCCTAATCCTTTTTAAATTGCTCACTTTTTTTTTTTTTTTTTTTTTTTTTTGTCTTTAGTCAATTATTTTAAAAGTTAAAATGCTGATGTAGGTGTTATTTTTATCTTTGTAGTCGGGTTTAGATTGGGTTAGAGGTGGGTGGGTATCAATTTTCTGGATTTATATACACTAAATAAATCTTTTTTTTTTGAAATATTAAAAATTCCGTCGTTAAATAAAATATAATAGAAACCCACACACTCTTTCTCTCAATTCACATAAAAACCTTAAGCAATTAAGGGTATTAGTCATATTGAGAAAAAAATTAAAGGTATTAATCATTGATTTAATTTTTAATTTAATTATTTAATAATTTTATTTCACCTTTTGATTTATTTCTTTTAAATATTTATCTCTTTTATTTTTTTCTGTTACATATTTAATAGTCTTTATATATTTATTTCCTTTTATTTATTTAATAAATATTATATATATTTTATTATTATTATTGTTTATTATAATTCTTTATTTATTTATTTAATATTACTTATGTATAATAGAATTTATATAGCAATAATTTTCCAGAAAAAATACATGTATTAATATACAAAAAAAAAATACATGAAAATATATAAAAATATGAATTCTAATTTATGTTCCCTCCAAAGTCTCATCTTGATGCATTTGATGATGTACCCATAACTTCGTACCATAACTGATTTCGTATAAAAAATTACTAAACAAATAAGAGAGAACAAATATAAATATAAAAAATAAATGAGATAAAAAAAATAAAAGAATTAAATAAAAAATATAATTAAAAATTAAAATAAGAAAATCAAACAATTAAATCAAAAAGATAATTATTTAAATAATTGAGGATATTATAAGAAAATAAAATAAATAAACTACACATTAAAAATTAAATAAATGACTAAATTAATTTAATATATTTCAAAAGGCTTAAGGTTATTATTGTAAAATGACAGAGAGAGAGGGGATGGGATTGTCAGTAGAGGTGGAAGAGAAATTTGGTTATTATATATATAGTTAGACAAAAGTTTGTCTTGGGAAGCCACTACAATAAAAATACAAGATAGGGATTTCCATGGACACATGACCATCCCATTAAACAAGGTAATTGCATCACGTGTCCCCCCAAATATATTCAGATATATGACGTCAGCACCCACGCCTCCACATTATTTATTTAATAATGATATACATATGATTATATTATTATTATATAGAACTACTGTGTCGTATTAGTAGCTGTTTTACATTAGGTCTAATTAAGTCAAGAAGTCGATTTAGTTGGTCAGAACAAAAACTAACATTGCTGAAATATTTTGAAAAGCCCTCATCCTTAAAAAGCACACCAGTTGAAAAGAAAACACCCTACCCGAAAAATTATCCTCAAATTAGTAAACCCCATTTCAATGGTGGATCTAATATGAAATTCAGAAGATCTTGTAATGTGTTTTATTTTGGATATGTTAATATTTCTATTAATTACAGATATCAATAGTGGATTTAATATAAAATTGAATTACTGACTCATTTCATTTACCAAAAGAAAAAAAATAAATGTTTGACATTTCATTTCAACATTTGATTTTCGTTTAACTTCTAAATGAGGTATCATTAATCTGACTTAGATGGATTTTTAAAATCTACCAATCTAATAATTGAGTGCGAAACATAAAAGAAAATTTAAATACTGGGGATCTTTAAAATTATTCAATCACTTTTGATAGTAGAGTTAATTTATGCAGAGAATATGTTTATATTTTAGGTAACTATCAAATATGATTTGTTACTGTAATCTATCGAGATTTTCTAAAAATATTTACTGTGAGGGTGTATTTCTAAAAATATGAACTTGAAAGTTGTGCTTTCCCATCTCCATAGAGAAAAGAGCCAATGGATAAAGTGCGGCGTCCAATGTTTCTCGACTCAGTCCAATCACATGTAAGCACTTTGGTGCAGGAAAAAATGAGCACAAATATTGGGTTAAATTATACGAATTTTTCATTATATTTAATAATAAGAATCAAAATTTCATTTAATATCGAGAGTTTTTTATATTGTTTCCCTTTCGTATACTACTAAGTTTTAAAATTATTTTATCACACACAAAAAGATATAATTTAACACTTTATTTCATTATTGAATTAATATTTTATTTCGATTATGATATACTACTTAATGAGTGTAAATATTTTCTTGAAAAATCAATTAATCTCACAACTGAATCTCCATTTAGACATGAAAAAATATAGTATGTTTCTTGTTATAATATGTAGTGAATATAACATATTTCACAATTAATTTATGTTGTCTATTTAATGTCATTAAACAAATTTTATAAGCTACATTCAATCAATTGTACACTAACATATCAAAATTAAACATAAACCATAAAACTTAGAAACATCTGAAAACTTGAATCTAAGTCGAGTTGCCTCTGTCCTTAAGAACGTATTAGCCCCGCCTCGATGCTCTACGGAAGTCTTGTGACTAATGTTCTCCCAGGATTACTTGGATGCTTCTTGTGGCTAATGTTCTCCCAAAATTACTTGGATGATTATTGTAGAATGGGCACTCATTTCACAAGATTTTGAAGAAAGACAAAATGGTGAGAACTCTCTTGACTATGAAAACCCAATGATTTAATCTCTTCACTTAAGGATTACATCATTTCATTTCATATATAAACTCTTATAACCATATTTAGAGAATTTTCCTACAATTTACTTTCTTCATATTTTAATTTATTAATTTGGGTTTGTTGAAAATTTAGGGGTTTAGTTGTTGTATTTGCAAAAGTTTGAATTAAAATGATAAAAGAAATTAGTTGAGGGAAAGCAAGTGATATTTGCCATATATAAGAATTGCTTTCCATTTTCAATTTTCAGAGGCAGTTTCGTGAGAGTGAACAGAGGGGGAGAGAGAGAAGAAAAGAGAGAAAAGTGAGTTTTTTAATTCCGATTCGAAGCCGATCTCGATTGGGTCTTTTAAGGAAAACATAGAGCTCGACGAGAGGAATATTATGTCGGTGGTGTTATCACTGGAAACGATCGATTTTCGTAAGAAATTCTTATGATTTTTCTTGAATTCCCGTTGTAACGACCGGTAAACCAGACTATTGTTACATCGTAGGACGAGTGTTACATAATATGAACTATGTTTGAACACATATACATTCATAAAATGACTTTGAGGACATTAATCGGTGAATTCCTCGAAATTCCGATACGAAACTGTATAATGTTCTACTCCGGACAGCCCATGATATTTAGGTCGTAACATTCTCATACGAATTTTGATTTTTATGAATTTTATATCACCGGAAAGCTGAGATCGAGACCTACAACTTCCACTTTTAACATTTTTCTAAATTTCGAACCATAAATGGGTTGAAAATATAGATAAAAAATCTAGATGAATAGAACTCGGACCTATATAGAGAAATCTCTAAGTTACTCCAAGTTTCTACACAATTCTTCAAAAGTAAAAATTACAAATGGCCATAGTATAAAAAAGGATACTATTCCTACATCCCTAAATGGAATTTTGTAAAGAAAGAGAAAGAGACATGAGGATGAGAAGAAGAAGAAGAATAATAATAATAATAATAATAAGAATAAGAATAAGAAGAAGACTACGAAAAGGAAGAAGAAAGAGAGAATAGGGAAGAAGAATCAAAGAAAAGGCTTGGCAACCATTGAAAGCTTGGGAAGTGAAGGAAATCAAGAGAAAGAAGGTAAACAATCTTGACCCAAATCTTGGATTGAGAAGTTTTGTTGATGGGATGTTATATTTATGTTAGAAGCACATTAGGCATTGTTATTGATTGAATTAAGTAAGAACCAAGTACTTGGAAACCCTAGGTATTGAGCTATTGAGAATATGAGATTAAATAGTTAAGTTAGATTGATGAGTGTTGGTTTAGCATGTATTTACATTGAAATTTATAGAATTGATGAGTAGAAATTGTATTGTGGAAGTGTGGGAAAAGTGTTGAGCAAACTAGGCATAGAAGGTTGAAGTTAAGACCTGAATTTGGCCTTGCATCGTGACGCATAATAGGAATTTTCCCAGATATGGTTCTGGAATTGTCCCTGAGTCGCGAAGCGAATGCAGATTTACTCACTGGATTCATCAACGTGTGTTCGCATCGCGATGCCCAAATGCTGCGTCGGGGGACAGCAATATGTAACGCCCCAATGTCATGTATTTGCACTCTTGGCTTTAGTTAAGCGTATAGGGAGACGGCGATACGTAATGCCCTCATACGTCTGGTTTTCAGAGACATATATCAGTTTTCAGAAATAGTTTCGAGATACAGATTTAAGAGATAATTCCAGTGAAAAGTTTTCTAGAAATAAAATTTTTAGAAAAAACAGTTTATAAGAGATTTTCAGAAAAGCAGATTTCAGAAAAGTTTTCCAGAAAGAAAGAAGTTGTTTTCAGTTGATAAAAGAGATTTTAGAAAAGATAAATTTGAGATAAGTTGGATTTTAGAACCATATATTTTCAAAAGCATTTTAGTACCTATTATAACATTACATATATAAATATAAATATAAATATATAAATATACATATATATATATATAAATATAATATATATATATATATATATATTATTACATAACTCACATAGCAAACATCAATCAACAAACATTTATGTTAAGAGAATCATCATGCTTTGTACTTACCGCAATCCACGCAAAACTCTCTATATCTATATGTCCTCGTTAAAATCTGGAAAAAAGTATAAAATTACGATCATGTCCCTATATTTTACTAAAATTATGATTTTACCTCTAAACTTTCAAAATTTATAATTTAACCCCAATACTCTCCAATATTATCAATTTAGTCCCAAAACTTCCAATTATCTTATATTATTCACTAAAAATCAGAATTCATTCATTTAGGTACTCATTTAGGTCCCTAAACATGCCAAATTATGAATAAGTCCAAAATTCTCCAAATATTACAGATACACCCCTAAAACTGTAAAATATAACGTACCGAATTCCAACGACTTCAGAATTTCAGAACGAGGTGATCAACGGATAGAAACGACACCAGAATCACAACGGCAATGGTGGTAATGGCGGATGCTCGACGGTCACCGAAGAACGATTGAACACTGTTAACTCTCGTTCTAGGTTCGTTTCACGACAACCGAAGATTCGAATTGGGCAAATGAGGTGTCTAACCCGCGTATCTCAATGAGGTAAAGATTCTGGTCCGGAAGGTGTCGATCACACACGACGGCACGTGGGCGCGTGGGATAGCGATGCGACGGCGCGTGGGAGCGCGTGCGGTGGCTTCAGGCGATCGGACCGGTGGCGTTGGCTTCGTCTCGGTGAGGGGATTCTCCTGATGTGGTCACTTACTGGAAAAGATGAACAGACGACGTCGAAATCCTTCTTTCTCTCTTCTGCCTACTCTTTCTTTCTCTAAACTGGTTCGTTTTCTCTCTCTACGGTTCTGATTCTCTCTCTAATTGCTCACAAAATCTCTGGAAATAACTTTGATATACTGTTTCCTCTCTAGTTGGTTCACACCAAGCACACACTAAAGGAAGAGTCGGGGTTTTTTTTCAATTTATATAGTAAATGAATTTGTGTCATGTTAGGAGTAGTTATCATGTTAGTGTGCTAGTGGATAGCAAAAAGGTATGAGGGATAAGGTTAATGAGTAGTTAAATTTTGAATAAAAATAGTAAGAGACTTGGTCTCACAGTAGGTTCATGGGGGACGAGCTCGGGAGGATGGATACTGATGACCGTCACTAGGGTATGGAATCCACCAGGTCAAGTTAGAGAGAGAGAACACAGTCAGAGTCAGTGAGAAGTCATGTGTCAGTCCTTAGTAATGTGTCAAGTCGTTGTATAAAGTTAAAATTTACATCAATAAAGTTACAAAGTGAGTGTTATTGAGCATACATTTATTAATGTTGAACTTGCATATCATGTTGCTAAGATTAAGCAACAATCTCATACATATGTTTTTGGATTGAGGAAGAGTATCAGTATTGTTCTTAGATAAAAAGTCGGTGGCTCATGGGGATAGTAATATCTATTCTCTGCCAGTAACATCTTATGGATCAGAGATGTTACACACATTGATCTAGAACTCCGATTGACAAACCATCGGCGGTATTGGAACCGGGAGGGGGAGATGAATGATCAATCATCGGAACGATCGATTGTCAGTATGCGCGTATTGTGCGCACATATTGACAATTTTCTATTACCTTAATTGCTTCCAACTCTCACTAAACACTTCAAAAACATCCAAAATTAATTTTTAACATCAAAACCAACATCAACACATGTTATAGAATAAAATCAAGTTTTCAAAATATAAAATATTTTTACAAGAACATAAATTTATTCTAAATACGCACTTGCATAAATTTTGAATCCAATACACAAACCAAATTAGAATCCCAATAAGAAATGTCTCGTGAACAATTCTAAGTCACCTAAAGGTGTCAAGTGATTCTAGAATGATAGTCATAACTCTAAGCTTTAATCTAGAGTTCCAAACTCTAATTTTATATATATGTCGAACATAAATATTTTGATCCAATTACAAGCATATTGTGTTATACTTCCATAACATCCTAACACAATTAATTAGCCTAATTTCAACATTATATATCTAATACATAATTCAACACTATATGTCTCACTAATGAAAAAACTTTTAGAAAAGAACAAACTTACCTAGCAAGGTTGATTCAAAGATCCAATCTACTTCTCTTTGTTGAAATGTTTGGAGAACTTCCAAGGATTAGCAAGCTTGACTCCAAGATCCGATCTTTATTCCAATACTGGCAAGCTTCACCCCAAGATTTAATCTTGATTTTTCGTAGATGAAATGTTGTAGAGAACTCACAAAGCTTCTCTAAACACTTCTCTAACTTATGTTATTTTCTCTAATACTTGCTTGTATTTAGCTTTCTTAAGCTTTTGCTTTGCTTAATTAAAACCTTCCTAAAGCTTGCTATTTATAGCAAAACTTAGACAATTTTAATTAATAAAAGTTGTAATCAACCTTCATATGAGCTTAATCTAATTTTTCCAAATATAAATAATTAGATGTGACTAATCTCCATTATCTACCACTTTGATTTAATCCAATTAAATCAAGACAAACATTAGGAAATGGATTAGTTTAATATTTTTCATTTTGATTTAATCCAATTAAATCAAGTCAAAATCACCTATTATTACATACTTATAATTATCATTATATCCTCAAATGGTAGAGATAATTATGATTTTACAATTAAACTCTTGTGTAATTATTGAATTAATCCAATTAGGTCAACATAAATAATCAATGTTATCCAATAATAGTTGATTATCTTAGTTGATAATTATAATATCTAATATTATATTTTATCAAAATTAATCAGCTACCCAAGTGCTCAACGAGTACACTTCATATTGAGATTCTCTAAGTTCAGCCACGTTCGTCATATAAGCCTAGCTAATATGTACGTAATTTGGCTACCTCCGAATTTGCGAAGAGCACAAATGACTTTTCTAAACTATACAAGTCGAGGTCGTCACATATGTTTAACAATCCATCTGTCAAAGGCTATCCGAATTATGCTTAGGAAACATAGAATATACCGTCAAGTTTCTGAGGCGCACATCTCATATCGACATGTCCACAATTCTTCATAACTGATGTGATCCACCCTAGGTGATCGACTTTGGCCAATACTTTAAGAATCATGACTTTACTAACATGGATACGTAAACCCTTTATAATACACATACGAGCCGACATATCATATCTTGCTAGGCACCTGATTACTGAGTGCATCGGTCCACACCCAATGAATATCTAGAGGCCAGAATATGAAAGCTTTTTCACATATATGGCATCAAAATGTGGAGGATCTCACACAAAATCAATGTTATCATATAGTCAAAGGGTTACATATGCTACTCAATTTGAGGAGATTCCTATTGACGGTGGTGTGTACTTCCAACTATTAGGAATCACCTATGAGTCATTCAGTATTTGGTCTAACCAATACCCACACGTCTATACGAGTTTCCAAAAATCATGGTACATCAGGTTAACCATTGGAACTCCAATTCCAATATACGACATGGACTAGTCTTATAGGTTATAGGAATTCGACCGTATTTCAAAATAAAACACCATAAGTATATACTTTAAGAATAATTTATAATAGTAATACTTATCTCAATGTCAGAGCACCTAATATCCAATATTACTACAAGACTATTTTAAGGTCGATGTCATTTTTAGCATATCAATACATCAATCTAATACGTATAATAATAATACAATTAATAAGGTATGAAATGAAAATGTGGTTATTTTATTAATAAATAATAAAATGTGCAATTCGTATTGGCACTCTAAGCACCAACTCCAACAGTGTTATGGAGGGAAACGACCAATTTTCATAGAATTCTCGGTAAGAACCTATTTATGAATTTTCTTGACTGTCCGTTAATTCGGAACTCTGATTGATGAATCGTCAGCGGCATTAGAACCGAATGGGGGGACAAATGCTCTGCCATAGGAAAATCCGGATTCTTACCGATGAGTGAGGCCTACGCGCAGCCTGGAAGAGCAGCGGGGGCAACTAGACCCGTCCACGGTTCCGGTTCCAACGGGTTTCGAAATCGGAACCGGAACCGTGATTGACCGGTTCGGTTGGGGTTAATGCGAACCGATAGGAACCACTGGAACCAAACCGTTCCAGCGATTCCAACCGGAACCCTCCAACAGCTACTAGCCGTTGGGTTTGGCTTCCTGCCCCTTAATTTTTTTTTAAAAAAAAAATGGCCGTTGGCAAATTATACTATTATATAATTCCTATTATACCCCTAGTAACAGTAATAAAACGGTTATTTTTAAGGACATTTTCTGTATCAGAAAGGTTTCTAAAATTCTATAAATACGGGTCATTTTTCATTATTTCAACACAACTCTCTCAATTCTTACAATTCTCTTATTCTCAATCTCAATTAGTTATTATCATTCTCAATTAGTGAATTTTCTTATTCTTCTTACTTATTTCTTAATGATTATATTGTAAGATATAACTTAGGAACATTAGGTGAATCTAGTAGTAGCGAATCGGTAATTCAAACAAGACTTAGCGCAGAGGATCGTTGGTTACTGCAACGAAATAAAAAAGCTAGGGATACAACAACTAATAACCCCGAGTTAGATAATTATTTATCTATAAATTTCGAGTTTCCTACTGAAAGTTTAGTTAGTAAAAATTTTAAAATCCTTGAATGATGGAACCGACATCAAAATATATATCATGTTTTATCAATTATTACTAAAGAGATATTGACAGCACCTATTTCCACTGTTGCGGTTGAGCAAGCCTTCAGCTTGGGAGGTAATATATTGGAAGCTAGACGATCTTCATTACATCCAAGCACTCTAGAAGCAACAACTTGTGTGGATGATTGGACTCGAGCTGATCAGAGACAACAAGAAGATGCCCTCGATGATTTTGAAGACTTGTTCGATAATGCATCTGCAACAACAAGTGCAAGCGAAACTGGAGCTGAAGAATCAACTGATAATGATGATTGATAATTACAAAATTGTAAATTTCCAAAGGGGAAATATCTTAAAATTGTAATGGAACTACGTGAGCTTTGATTCCTCTCATCCCTGGAGGATACGTAGGCAACTTAAATTTTTTTAAATTTAAGTTCAAGCTCTTCAATTTAATAATTTTATTTATTTATTAAATTTATCTAATTTATTTTAATTTATTTTCGAATTTATTATATAATTAAAAAAAAGATTCGAACTGAACCGGAACCGAAAACCGACCTGTTCGGTTCATTGTTCCGGTTCCACTTAAGTGTGGAATCGGTAACCGACCGGTTCGGTTCGGTTCCGAACATGAACCGAATCGCCGGCCCGGTCTAGTGGTAACCACGCGCCAGACAGAATTTTACCATCGATATCCCGAGTTTCACTTTGTGCTGTCCCAAACTTCAGAGTAGTGACGAACCTCCAAATCTCGATTTTCATGTAATTTTTTTTTATTATATTCAGAATGTAATTAGCTTCAAAATCTAATTAATTTACTTGCTTAGACTATATAAATGATTTTCATGTGGTTGGAAGTGAATAGCGGATTTAATGGAGAATATGATCGAGTAAGAATGTGTGTGGGAAGTTATTGTAAGCCCGAGAGTTGGGCCAGTGATGTTGAATTGATTTGTGGATGTGTGTATGTTGCGAATCGAATCTGAATACAAGTTTGATGAGTATGAATTGTATAATGGAAGTCTGTATCATATACGAAACTCTGCCGAAATTTCGTTCGATTACGAGAGCAACTGAGTTATGTTTTTTACATTTTCATTCATATACTCTAGTTAGGATCATGTTCCTTATCAAAAAATATTTTATCTTTTTAGGTGATCATGATACCGTTGGTGGGGATGTGGATAAACTTGTAACATTGACGTTTTTCAAAGTATATAACTATGTATGTTTTTCTTAAATGATTTTTCAAGGTAATGCATCAAATGATTTAGTTTTCAGAAAATTTATATTTTACTATAGAAGAATGGATCAAATATTGAATATGTTTGAAATCATGAGTTTGAAATATATGAGAAATTTTGCATGGTATTTAAGATACACGAGCATATATTTTAGAAATGATTTTTATATTAGAATGCACTCCATGTACATATACGTCCATGATTATTTACCATAAGACGATATCTCATATTGCCAGTTTTGCTCCGGATGCCAGTAACTATCGTGGGGATGCCCCATGTTGCTAGCATTGTTGTATTGTCACGAGTGTGTATACAGATGAATGATCATTTTTTATTTTATACAAAGTATTCTTTTATATAATGACATTTATAAGAAATGTGATTTATGATTTTAAGTAAATGTTTTATATATCAGTTTATAAATTTATGTATTTATTTATAGAATGAGTGACTTATTCGATCCGCCTTGTTACTTGTTTATCCACAACACTAAGCTGTGATCCATTACACTAAGCGTGATGGTACTCTTTTATTAAATTTTACAAGGTAAGGATATTAGTAGATCATTTCTTTTGTTCTCTACCGTTTCTTCATCATGGATGATTATTTTGAGATGGATCATGGAGATCATATATATATATGATGATATTATTACAAATTAGATTTTAGCTTTGTATTCATGGAATTTGTCCATTTTACAGGGGAAATTCTGTCAGTTTCACGTCTCTGTGTCACTTCTACCCTACCTAAGGGGACATGTGTGACACACACACACATATATAAGGTCTTTGTGTTTGTTTGTGTGTGTGAGTAATAATAATAATAAAAAATATATATATATGTAAAATAATAATATTATTAAATATTAAATAAATATATATATTTTTTTCAATTTTACCGACTTACCATTATCCAGTCGATAAAATATCTAATTTCTTTTTATTTTTTTTTTATAAATAATATTTTTTTAGCAATCAAATATTCATTCGGTCGTTATTTATTATCAATTTACGACTGATTATTCATTTGGTCGATAAAATGAGTAATTTTTTTATAATCAATATTCTTTTAGTGACCAAATATCCATTTGGTTGCTATTTATTATCACTTACCGATAAAATATTCGGTCGGTAATTGTTGGAGGCATTAAATGGCGCCAAAATAATCTTCAGCGTTGTATTACCGACCGACTATCGACTGAATATTCGATCGATTATATTTTGATCGGTAATTGATTAGAAATTATTTTTATCCTCTTCAGTCGGTAAATACCAAAAGAATACCGACCAACTATGTCGGTTGGTAATTTCGGTCGGTAATTCCATATTTTATTGTAGTGATAAACTTCAATGAAATAATATGTGTGTTATTTTTTAATTCAAATATCTTTAATAATTAGTATTTTAATGTCAAAATTTTATTTTTGGGAAGAGTGTGTGTTTTTTTACCAATGCATATAAAATGCTAAGTACATGGGTGTCAAATAATTGAGTTGATAAAATCTCATAAAAGGTCTAGTGTTCAAACCCTACTTAGATGGGTAGAGAGGGAAATAGGTTGCCTTAGTGTAAATAATTTATATAAAAAAATTACAAGTTCATCAACATATAAATCAAACGGAGTACCAAAAAAGTTTGGAGATGGCTTATAGTAGAGAGTCTTTATTGAAGTTACGGGTCTAATTTATATTCAAAAATTAGTTAAAGAATTGAGGATTGTCTCCGGTATATATACATAGTTAAAGATTTAAAATTTTCATTTGTATCTCCTATCGTCGTGGGTGAATATATATAAACATTCATGAGCTTAAAGCCTATTCAAAAGCTAGTTTTGAATTAAAGATTGCCCAACATTTTGATCAATATTTATTCAAATGCTGCCTTTATAACCAGATCATCACCGCATGCTGGCTCCATTTGCTTCCTTAAATACTCTTCATCCGGCGAATGACGCGAGCGATAGTGTATTCAGAATAGCCATAACTGTAGTAGCTTGAATCTGAGAAGGGAAGCATTGCGGATTCTCTCCGGCATATATAAATAGTTAAAGATTCATTTTTAATCAATGCAGAACTTTTTCTGTCACTTCCCCTATCTTAGCAAAGATATATAATGTGAATCCTTGTGGGTGAATTTGACTCTGATATATATAAAAGTTCATGAGCGTAAAGCCTATTCAAAAATAGTTTTAGAATTAAAGATTGCCCACATTAATGAATATTTATTCTCAAATAATATAAGATTTTTCCATTAACAGCCACATCATGTAAAATTGCTACAATAAATATTTAAAAATATGGGAGTAATAAAATTATTAGTAAATATTTGTTATGACATTTTTATCAGCCAAAAGTGTATTTTTGATTTCAAAAGTTTTATTTAAAATTTGTGGTGATGTCTGACTATATTTTGTGTAGAGCTTTGGGAGATTAAAAAAAAATAGTTCAAGATTTGAAAATTGTCTTCGGCATATATACAGAGTCAAAGATTCATTTTTAATCAATGTCAAACTTTCTTTCACATCCCCATCGTCCAAGTCTATCTTTATATCAGGTCCTTATCAGGTGCAAAGATATAGAATGTATGTCTTCATGGGTGAATTTGGCTATGATATATATAATGTTCATGAGCTTAAAGTCTATACAAAAGTTAGTTTTAGAATTAAAAATTGCCCCACATTGATCAATATTTATTCTCAACCAATATGAGATTTTTCCATTAACAGACATATCATGTAAAATTGCTACAATAAATTAAATATCTAAAAAAAATGGGATTAATAAAATTCTTAGTAAATGTTGGTATGATTTTTCTATTGACCAAAAGTGTATTTTTGATTTCAAAAGCTTTATTCAAAATTTATGGTGATGTTTGGCTATATTTTGTGTAAAGTTTTTGGAGATTAAAAAAAAGAGGAAGCTATTTTACCTATAATAATAAAAACTCAAATTTTAAGTTTTCGGAAACAAAGGTCATAAAATTTTTTAAAAAATTAAATTATCTGGAATACCTTTATTTGACTTCCCAAAATTATTTCATTCATTTCATAACATAATTTAAAAAAAAAATTATTTTTCAAAGTGATTTTTCAATTTTTAATAAAATTTTCTAGTGACAATGAGATAATTAGAAACTTTTTAAAAATTCTACTAATAATACTTGAAAACTATATCAAACGGAACCTTAAGAATATGATAAGGATTAATAGTCAAACAATTTCGAAGCTTCCAAGAAGGATTTATAAAAGCATTTAACACCTCATAATAAAATATGGAAAATACTAACGAGTACCCTTAGGGTACTCATTAATGATCCATTTTAGGAAAATTTTAATTGGAAAAAGAAAAAAGTAATTAATGTTGTTGATGAGGATTTCTGGGACTAAGGTATTTATACAGTTCGACGAGGGCAGATGGGGAATTCTCCTCATCCGGATGACCCATGCTCAGAGTTTACATGTTGCTCTTCGACCCGACATGGAGCTCGGGTCCAGTTTTTCGAGTATGACCCACCAGAGGATATGTCATGGCACAGATTTCATAGGCCAATAACATTAGAGTCGAGGCCGACCACATTTAACCGGAAGCTCGGTTTGATTTGGCCTTACCCCTAGAACAAGCGGATGAGCTCGGACATTTCGGGTCAGGGCGGGAATAGTTTGGGAAGCTCGGAAGATCACTTGGCCGACCTCTTGGAGACCGACATGAGATCAGATTAGACAGACTTTTCCCTCCGACACATGTCATTATTTGGAGGATCTTTCGAGGCTGGCAGCATAATTGTTGTGTGTAGCAGCGGAGAAAACATGTTGATGTGATAGGCCGTTAGGTGGCGGACTTGCTTTCGGCGACGACAGTCTTGGGGTAGAGAGCCTGTCAATCAGTCGGAGACCACGCGAGAAATGTCATAAAACTAGAAGAACAGTGTTGTTATTCCTGAGTATATAAAAAGAAGTTAGATTCATTTGTAAGGGGATGGAGAAAGAGAGATAGCAAAAAACTTGTAAAAATGAGAGGATGAGCATTACTTGTATAAACTTGAAAGGCAAACAGCTCGGTTTCGATTAGATCTCACTCCAAACAGGTCGGTCGAGCTAGTTTTGATAATAAAACAAACCCACCACTTTATGCCCGTGGACGTAGGCAGGACTCGCTCCGCCGAACCACGTTAAAACTCTCTTGTCGATCTTTGTGTTTTTCTTGCCTTTTACTGTATTTGCCTTTGGTCACCCCATAACCAAACAAATTTAAGGTTGAGGGAGGGTTGTCTCGGGAGGGTTATCTCGAAACCACCACTGGGACGAAAATCATCCGTCAACAAATGTTTTGATAATTTTTTGCATTCCCCATAAAAATGATGTGAAAACTTTCTTATAATGGATCCTTAATAAGTGTCCTTAGGACACTCATTAGCATGACCCATAAAATATAACCAAGGCCTTGAATATAGAACACAATACAACTTGATCAACATTCAAACATACTTTTATTGGTAGACAGAATTTTTCAAGTAACAACAATAAATGACATTTAAATAACCCCCACGGCTACATAACGTCATGCGTGGACTAGCATAGTCCTAAACAAAAGACCAATTATTAAGAATTTATTTTCTCATTCAAGTGCTCGAATAGAACATAAAATCAAGACATGCTTCACATTATTTTAGGCATACTAATCACCACTCTAGATGGAGATGCTATATGGAACACCTTTTCCTGTCACGCCGGGCTCCGAAAATGGCTTCAGGAGCTCATATGGCACCATACCAGCTCCAGTTCTATTCTTCAAATTCTCATTTGCATTTCTTTCATCAATAATCCCTTCAAGTTCCTTCAACCTGCCGCTAAGTCTTTCAAATGCTGCCTTTATAACCGGATCATCACCCCATGCTGGCTCCATTTGCTTCCCTAAATACTCTTCATCCGGCGAATGACACGATAGTGTATCCAGAATAGTCATGACTGTAGTTGCTTGAATCTGAGAAGGGAAGCATTGCAAAAGCACAACTTCAGGATTCTCAAGGAAGAATTTCCAATCTTCATCTGATGGATCTTCAGTGGGCATTTTGGTTCTTGCAACAGTTGGCCTGTTAGGGAAATAGCCGCCAAAAGTATATTGGCCAAAGTTTACAGCTGCATGATGACCAGATGTTACCCAAACGATAGTCGTGATGATTTCAATTAAATCCTGTGCGGTTTTCAGGACAGGCCACCATGGTTCATCTTTTTTATCAGCATGTCCAACAGTTCGAATTTCACTCCACCATGCTTGAAGTTCTTCATCAGACTCTACAAGGCTCGGATCAGGATAGTAGTGATTCACATAGTCAGTAACCCATTGTTTTAAGGCACCCCAGAGATCAAGTCCGTCCTTGGCAAAAGGGTAATCTTCGATTGTTAGCTTTAGGCCGTGTGGAGCACTTGGATCTTCAACAGCCATTCCTCTAGTTTAAAATAATGAAAATAACTGAATTTATTTAATATATTCGGACCTTGGGTAATTAACAATTAATCTATTTATTTTAAAAAATTATCCCAATGCTATTATTTTTGTAACTGTTAGATCTAATTTTTTAAGGATAAAAAAGTATTTATGTGTGATATAATTTTTTTTTGTTTTAAATAAAAATAAAGGATGTCATCAAAGGGCCAAACATCCAAGCAAAAACCCAAAATCCCCACTACTCATTTGGAATAATATAATCGTTTATATGATAATGAAATAGGTGTTAACAGAAATATATATACTAAAAACAAATGCAAGGCTCCAACTATAAGAATTAAAAGAGCATTTACTCTTTGTTCATTTAAGAAATAAAATAAGTGGCTTACCTGCTGATAAGATCTTTTGGGAGTGCTTCATGGTCAAATCGCCATTGCTTGTCATAGGCAACCGAGCTGAGCTCTACAGAGTATTTTCCAGGTGAGAATGTGCTTTCAATGATTCCACTAGCATTAATAAGTGCTTCTCGAGCTAAGGCATTGATCTCCATTGTGTAGCGAAAATGAGGTTGCAATAATCTATTAATAGGATGTATTGCGCTGAGTTGTCGATTGGTTGCAATTATGTAAGGTTCTGTGCAACAATGAGTTCTTAACCTGCAACAATAATTAAATATGATTGTTAGATAATCATCATTTTAAGCAATTGCTTCAACTTAAAAATTGAAAATAATAGAATGAATCGTATACCAATGGCTAACAAGCTGATGATAGCCAGAATCATGAGCAAGGACGTGAGCTTTGGCTATCCTCCAAAGCCAGCATTCTGTAGAGTGCCAACTTGGTGTAAATACTTGTTTCCACTGTGGCTTACCATCCATAGGTGGCCGAGTTAGTTCAATGGCTAATGGTCTTAAGGTGCCACTTGGGTATGAGAAGAATAATGTGCGAGATCCATACAGCGTCGTGCCTTTAAGCTCTCTCACTTTTTCCACATATGGTAGTAACAGATCATGGTAATCCAAGATGAACAACTTCTTTTGTCGTATAGCCTGCATCAAACAAAAATAGAGAAACAAATTATTATCGGTAATAATTTTATTTTAACGATCTGTATATTATGAGTAATTATTGTCAGGATTGGTGCTCGGAGAACCAATCTGAATCGTATTTATGTCCGATTCATGAATACAGACAATTTCGTTTTCCACAATATTACATATTAATGGTTACACCTCTTGTTTTTATATACGTATTCAATCTAATTACGATTAGATTGAAACTAAATCTGATTTAGTTATATGTATATATTAGACAAAGACCCTATGACTTACAACATAGTGTGCAGTTACAACGTAGTTTGTAATTAACATTGAGAAGTGTCATTATAAGCTGTATATTCTCAAATAAAGTTCATGGTCAAGATTTACTAACACGGGGTCTGTTAGTAAAATCCACTGAGACCAGTACATGTCGTATATCATGATTTAGTCTGATGATTTATCCTAATGAATCATGAGTCTTGAGAGACTCATATAGACGTGTAGATATTTATTTGATAAACACTGAACGACAAACCGAATATTTCCTAATAGACGATACACCAACGTCAGTAGGAATTTTCTCGATTCGAGTAGCATAGTGATCCTTCAACTTGATATACTACTGTGGATATTTGAGATATCCTCCACACTTTGTTGGCGGTCACATCACATATCTTTATAGATCAGACCTTCGCCTGTTCGTTGGGTGTGGACCCATGCTCATGATATCCTGTGAGTATCAGATAGAATCCGTCAGTCCTATGTACATGGCATAAGTATCATGTACGAATTTGTGATCTAGTAAATCTATGATGGTGGTATACTTCGAAAGCGAGCTCCGAGTGTTATTTAGAGATCGTAAATTTATAAGTCGACTATATTATACCTTGGGGATTTGACATTCCTATTTATATCTCCGGTATAATATGGATAGTTTGTGACAGAAAGATTATACGTATGCAATAACCTCAACTTGCATAGTTTAGCGAGATTATCCATGATCGTCATAATTTACGAGTGAGTGACTTATGAACATGAAATTTGATTATGTGACGGATACACCTAAACTTAGAGAGTCTCACAATATGAAGTGTACTCGTTGAGCACTTGGGCAACCCATTATGAAGAATACAGATTATTCATAATAGTTTATCGGATTAAATAAGTTAATTCAAATCGTTTAACGGTTAAACGAAAAGATACATGCATAGGGCTCTTTTGGTCATTTCCTAATTAATGTGTATTTGTATTTAGTATATGACTTTATTAAATACACATTAATTAATTGTCAAATAAGATATTTGACATGTATCAAAAATATATGTATTTTGATTATTTAATGTAAATATGATACCTATATTTAGATAATTATATTTAAGTAATTATTTGATTATTTAATTATTAAATAATTAAAATAAAATATCTAAAGTGATATTTATGTTAGGAAATGATTAAAGTATAAATATTTGACTTAATTACATTTATGGTTTAAGGTAATAGTTATCAAATTGGATTTGATAACTTTGGCTTAATTTTTTATTTTGGTTAAATGAATTATTAAATGACCATATTGGCCCCCCAATTTCTGCCACCCTATTATATAAAGTGAAAATTAATTTTTTCTCTTTCATTATCTAGCCATGGACGAAATCCTCTCCATATAAAGCTTCCAAAATATTTCTTAAGAGAAACTTGAGAATAAAAATGATCAAATCAAGAAGAAAGCTTGAGGAAATTTGGAGATTGTGAGGTAATCTTTAATATTCTAAAGCTTAGAAAATTTGTTTCTTCTTCTTGAGTATCTAGAATTATTCTGGGAATTATTTCTTTCTTAAAGTTTGGGCCTTTTGATTTGGATGATGTTTTGAGAGGCTAGAAGCATGTCTGAAGTTAGATTAAGTAATAGTAGTTCAGTTTTGTCATATGATGACTTGTTGTCATTTTAGAGTGTTATGACCACTCTTATAACTCCTAGAATTGTTCTTGAATTCTTCATTGGTGGTGGCTTTGATTGGTGTAAATATTAATATGATTAATGTTGAGAAAATGAATTTAAAGCATGGAAACTGATAATTTTTGTATCCGGATCAGATCTGAAAATTCTAAAAATTTAGTGATAAAAATATGTTATTTAAATATATTGGATGTGTATTGGGCATTGGAATAATTTTCGGAAAGTATTTCGAAGTGAAAATATGCGAAACGGTGAAAAACGACAGTATATGGTAAGTTTCGAGCTTACAGGATAATAGCTGCTTAAACAGTGAATTGGTCACTGTTAGGGCAGCCCATGAACTGACCAAATACTATTAGGGCTGACCTAGACAGCCCCCATTTGTATTGGTTGGTCGGTTCAGACAAAAACATGTTTTCTGCTATTTTGCGGAAAAATATTTTCGTAAAAATTTCACGATGTTTTCTAAATTATTTATGTCGTTATTTGATATCACATATAATATGTGAGGTGAAATATGAATGAATTATTCATATGGGATATTGAATAATTTATTCCGTAAGTTTAAAAATTTTAAAGTTACGATTTCGCCCGAACCGCGCCCTTCCGCTGCGTCTGACCCCAACAATTATTTGGTACAATTCAGGTATAGGTGATAGGTAACATTAACTAGTAAGCAAGAATGAGCATAATCTCGCTTATGTTTGACAAAACTAATCGAACCCTATGATGTTTAAAAACTAAACAAAATATGTTAATTTTATTTATCATTTTACTATTTTCCCTTATTTAAAATTTAAATGCTTAGGGGATATGAATCAAGTAAAACAGTTTAAATATCATTAATGATTTTTAATAGAGAGAAGCTAAAATGTTTAAATGAAATTTTAAAAGTATAAGACATTTAACTTTCCTAAATATTTTTTGAGAAGTATTTCCTAAGCATTTTAGTTTTACATGAGGGACAAAATAATAAAATGATAAATAAAGTTAACATGCGAGGGGCTTTATTTAGTTTTTAAACATTAAGGGGTTTCGATTAGTTTTGCCAAGTATGAGGGGGGTTATGCTCATTTTCCCTTAATAAACATATGACATGTATAGTTGTTTGTAATATAGATACTATTTATTTGATAGTTTTTAATATTTTAGCAAACATGATGATAAATTATTTTAGATTGTTGCATATGTGATATGACGATGATATCCTATTACATTGTAGAATTTTTTGAATATTAGATACCTCTTCAACTGTCATGATGCCTCCAATTTCTTTTTCGATCAATTCTAAGGTGATTGTTGATTCTGATGGACCGTAAATTTCAGGGTCGAGTGTGCTCTTCAATGGCCATTCCTGCATGATAAAATTGTAAAAGTAGACATTGTATTCATTAACATACCTAAAATAAATGTAAGCAAAGAAATTTCGGATAAATTTTCTCTCTCACTTTCTAGTACTTTTCTTAGGGTGAAGTATAAGTTATATCAATTTAGTCATAAGTTGGAATCTTTAAAACATGAGGACATTTTTAGACCCGACTTATAGTAAGATTCTTATGCTATGAATAAGATCTTTTTTCCATGCTTTTCTTATCAACCAAACAACAGGTAATTAATGCGTAAGGCACACGAAACAGTATGAATGATTAAGGATCTTTCACCTTCGTCACCACTCATGCAATTTAGAGACAAAAAATTGGGCAATCCCTCGTCTTTACAATCTTATTAATTTTTTTAAAATAAACTATATTCATGCTAGCCGTACCGTAACCACTCTTATGCTGTATGGGTTGAGACCAGCAAGAGTCTGCCTACCAAATTCTTCTTCCCTAAACCAAAAGAATTTGTCTCCTGCAGTGCAAAACATTCATAATATAATGTTAATATGAAAGCAAACAATTAATTTTAGAATGTGAGATAATTAAGGGATTCAATTCTTACTATCCATAGTTTCTGGGGTCTCAAACCGCAGAATATCTTTGCCTGTATCTTCAATTCCCTTAACCAATCTGGGAAGTATTGTTCTCCAAAATGGTTTTTCTTTGAACTTTTCAGGCATAGGCACGTTAATTCCTTCATTGAAGAGCGAGTCTATAGCTGTGAAGTATGGAAACCTAAATCAGTGTCGATAATGGCGGTTTCTAATGATGGTACTAATCCATGCAATACTGAGTATAGTGTCTTGGCTGAAAATTGTAGTTGCTTTATCTCTGAGAAAGCTTCATCTCTTGGTATGTAGTTGATGAGGGCCCTTGTCTCCGAGGCTGGATCTGCATGTGAAAAAGGTACAAAGTCTCAAATCTAAACAGTGAAAGAAAATTTGAATTGAGTAAATAATGAATAAAATGAAGAGTATACGGGGATGGTGTTGTGATTGGAAAAATGATCACGTACACTAGAGTGTGTACGAAATCACTGTTTTCTTTTCTTGTATCCTTGGGGAAAGAAAAAAGGATAAAATGAAGAGTATGTGTCATAACTCATATCCCACCTGTCTTAGAAGGTGGACGTCCCGTTCTACAACGTCTAGGATAAGGGTGTTCTTTACCACCAAGTACTGGTCGTGCCAATTCCGAATTAGAATCAGGGTCACCAAGATCATTATACACATCATAATCATAAATTCTTTCATGCGTTTGGCGCTCTCCTTCTCCATTGCCTCGCAAGTTGTTAAGTTCCTCAGCTCTTAACCTCGTCAATCCATTAGGTGTTTGTGAAGGCAAATATGACTGAGTTATAAAAAAAAAACTTGAGAAATACGATTAATGAGATAGTAAATTGTGTGTGTATATATATTTATGAAATATTAAATGATTATAGAGGGGAATATGATCGATAAAAAAAATCAATAACAAAGGAAAACTGATTAAAACCCGCATTTTATGATTAATAAATGCATCATTTTCCTCCATATTCAAAACCTATCGAAACTCGTAAACAATTAAAAATCGTTAACTTTTTTTTTTTTGGTAAGATCCGAAACTGACCTTATTTGTAAAGAAAATTCTCTTCTTTTTGTCGACATGCTTTGACTGAACCCATGAACCACATGTTATGTTCACAGGACCATTCCGGAGACCATCAAGAACAATATCATGCAAATGCATCTCTTTGTGGTGCTCATTTTCCACCAAAATGGCACCAATTTCTCCAAAACTTGGCGGAACTTCGAATTTTGACTCATATTTTATGTGTCCGTCCTCATCCTCGCCCGCTCTGTGTGCATAACCTTTGATGGTGGGCTTCTCTGCTCCCGTCTCTTAAACAATTAAAACAATGGTAAGTGAAATATACACAAATTTTATTTTCGGGGAGAAGCCAGCAAAAATGTCCCGAAAGTTTGCTTAATTGTACAGGTTAATCTTTTTAATTTTAAAACTGATCACACAATTAACTATAGTTTTTTTTTTTTTTTTGGAAAAATACGTATAAATATATAACAGTTGGATCGCTATAATCAAGGAATATATTTGTCTAAATCTCTGCTCTTATCAAAAAAAAAAAAGGTATGTGTGATCATTTTTAAAACTAAGGCGGTCTGTATATTTTTACCCAACTCTTTGAGGACTTTATTTTATGAAAATGTCAGTTACTGTCAGTAGCAATAAAAGAAAAGAGTAGTGATATGATTTATAATTTAGGGTACTTACTGGGATCAAGCTCGGCGCTAACTAGCTCCAAAAGGAGTGATTTACCAAACAAATCCTTTACATCGTCTACAACATCTGGGATAAGACCACCAACAGATGGTTTCACAGTTACAATAGCCTTAACTTTAGTAGGCTTTTCAGTAAAATTTGCTATTGCTTTGATATTGACACCAGGAGATATCCCAACTCTAATTGTGGGTACATTTTTTAATGAATGACATGACTGAAGTGCACGAAAAGCATGCACATTTCCTTGGAGAAATGGCTTTGACAATGGAACCAGGGTTTTGATAGACTGAGACTGATAAACTTGTGGCTTCAACATTTTCTTAAGATCTAGTACGAGATGCTTTAACTCGTTGGCTAGCTATGTGAAGAATCCCACTCTTTATATAGAGAACTGGGAAAGCGAGAGAAAGGTCAGAAAATCATGGCTGCATGGGCTTCATTTACTCCTTTGAGATAAGGGATTTTAACACAGACCTTCCTTAAGGTTTTTCATAATATAACAAGTAGATATAATATTTAGCTCAAGTAAATACTTACATCCCTACATGTACAAAATTGTTAGTCGACCATTTGTGTGAAGTTTAAGATTGTAATTGCAC
>SKCR01002548.1:0-27491 GCA_019454045.1 Zanthoxylum bungeanum
CATGTCGTGATAGCATTTGAGTATTATTTCTTGTTGTATATCGGATGGAAACCCAGACAAAAATTCCGTAGCCGATTCCGAATGGACGGTAGTGCGGTCTGTACTTGGGATACAATTCTACGTACCACTTGGAAAAGTGCTCACATGTGTGCTTGTGTCCATATTAGTTATCTTCTTTTTCACCACGTCATAACATGCTCACTTTAATGCCTAATTGCATCCTTAAGTGTCTTTTTGCATTATATACTTAGTTGACTCTTTTATTTGTGCATGGACATTTAATGGCTATTTGTTTATGATATGTCTATGAAATCACATGTTCGCCATCATTTGATTCGCCTTTATGTGTGCTTGTGTGGTTTGTGTGTGCTTGTGTTTCCATGAATACAATATGCCAATGAAGTTGTATGTTCGTTGCTACTTTGATGTACTTTCAAGCATGCAATCTTATATGTGAAATATATGCAAATTTAGGTGTAAGTTTTATTTTTGTGCATGTGAACTTAGAAGCATGATACTCTTGGAAATAAGTGTTACTTAAGCTTGATTAAATTATTACACAAATCCTTTCATTACAAGTGACATAAGTAAGGGACCATTCCGAACCCAACGGTTTGAGGTCTTCCCTTGCGAGGGGTGAGTGCGGCCTTAAATCTCATTTTCCCGGTTCGCACCGGGTGGCGACTCCATTATTCTCCGGTTTAGTCCCCCGTGGCTACTCCGTACTCCCAACCGGGCCGCGAGCCTGAGACAGCATGCGTCGCCCAGTTTCTGTGTCCCACACAGAGATAAACCAATATGATGAGACGGTGAATTACATCAACAATTTCAATAAATAGATGAACAATCCATATTCCAACACCTACAACCGAGGGTGGAGGAATCATCCCAATTTCGCATGGAGCAACAATTCAGGGCAAACGAACAATTCATCACCAGGATTCCAACAGCAAAACAAAGGCCAAGAGTATGAAAAAGAACCAGGAATAACAGAAGTGCTGGCTCACATGAAAAAGCTGGAAGCAAAATATGACTCTCAAGCAGCATCATGCGATGCTATGTTTCAATCCCAAGAAGCATTAATTCAAAGCTATGTACCATCTTTGAAGGCACTGGAGAATCAAATGGGACAACTGGCCAATGCTCAGAGTTACAGACCGCAAGGAAACCTTCCTAGCAACATAGAACCAAATCCAAGGAACATGGGGAAGGAGTAATGTCATGACATCACTTTGAAAAGCGGTACTGAAATCAATAAAAATGTTGGAATCAAGGCATCTACTGAGGATGTTCCAAAAGAAAACAGCGAAACTAAACCGCAGATGGAGGAAAAAAAGGCAGAAGAAAATGATCGAGAAAGATTTACTCCACCTCCACATTTTCCACTGCGTCTCCAGAAAAATAAACTGGATAAACAATTTGCTCAATTCTTGGAGAACTGCAAAAAACTGCATATCAACATTCTATTTGCAGAAGCATTGGAAAAAATGCCCAGCTATGTTAAATTCATAAAAGACATTCTTTCACGAAAACAGAGATTAGGAGACTAAGAGACAATAGTATTGACAAAAGAATACAGCGCCATCATTAAGAGGAAGCTTCCCCCAAAGTTGAAAGATCCTGGCAGTTTCACCATCATTTGCATCATAAGATAACATGACTTCGGTAAGGCTCTATGTGATTTAGGTGTTAGCGTTAACTTGATGCCTTTTTCCATTTATAGGAAACTGAAAATCGGAGAAGCAATGCCCACCTCAGTCTCTCTGCAACTTGCAGATAGATCGCTCACATTTTCGAGAGGTGTAGTTGAAGATGTTTTGGTCAAAGTTGACAAACTCATTCTCCCATCAGACTTTATTATCCTTGATATGGAGGAAGACAAAGATGTGCCCATCATCCTCGGGAGACAATTCTTGGCTACCGGTCGAACCATTATTGATGTATAAAAAGGTGAACTAACCATGAGGGTACATGACCAAGAAGTAAAATTCAATGTTCAAAGACATGGAATTCATGAATGATGAAAAGAATGAGGAATGTTTCAGACTTGATGTGAGAGATAGTATAATCCAGAACCCAAAAGAAAAGCAAAGTTCAACCGACAAACTTAAAGTATGTCAACTGCCTGAAGATAAAACGTACTGCACACTGAACAAGGATAAATCTTGAACTACAAGCAACTGAAGAGAAAAGACACCACCAACTCAACAAATTGGAGGAATTCCATATACAGCCTTTTGAGAATGCCAAACTGTACAAAGAAAAGGCCAAGAAGAGACATGATTAGAAGTTAGTAAGCATACAACTGGAACCGGGGCAGCGGCTATTGTTCAACAAATCAAGGTTGAAATTTTTCCTGGAAGGTTAAAATCAAGGTGGTCAGGTCCATTCTTAATCACTCAAGTTTTACCAGATAGAACCGTTGAGTTACATGATCCCAATTCTAATGAAACATTCAAGGTGAAAAGTAAGTGTGTCAAGCACTACTGGGGCGAATCATTGGAGAGAAAAAAAAGAAAGTGTCACACTTTCAGATCCAGCCTAACGTTTAGGCAGTCATGTCTAGCTGACGACGTTTAACTTAGCGCTAGCAGGGAGGCAACCCATGCAAATTGTGTATATATTCAGATTTGGTGTGTTTTATTTTTTGTGTGTTTTAGGTAAAGTCACATTTTAGGATGGAAGACGTTCTCATAAATCTTCACAACAATTTCCTTCTCTCCCTCAAAACTCTCTGATGAAAGTCTACAAAGCTCGCTTGGAACGACTTAGACTTCTGATGATCAAAGGTATTCCTAATGACATTCGTTGGATTATTGAAGCACGGGTCCGATCGGCAGGTGAGTCCTCTGACTCTTTTGTGTCATATCTGTCTGGTTTAGGAAGAAGCACCTATGCTAAAAAGAGAAGAGCTAAAAGAATGGTTGTTTTCTATAAATATGCACGTATGATATGTAATACTCGTTGTCATTCTTTAGGAATGATGTATGATAACCGTGAAGATATCAGCTGTTTGGGGGAGGATTTAGTGCCATATTTGGTGCCATGTTTGGTACCATGTTTGATGCCATGTTTGGTGCCATGTTTGGTGGAGTAATTGGTGGAGAAATTGGTGGAAGCCTTTGATTTGCCTATAAATACCAATATAAACTTTGTAAATATTTTATGCTTTCTTTGGAGGAATTTCTCCATGAAAACCTAAAGGAAAGTGTTTGGTATATTTATTTAAGTTTTCTTGTATTTTATTTTTATGTAATTAATAAAATTTTGTGTGTTTTCATTTACAGCATGAGCAGGTAATCTCATTCTGCTGGGGTGACAAGGTAATACTTTTAATATAATAAATTAGATTAATCTCCCTTATTTTAATTAAAATTTGGATTAATTAGTTACCGCATTTATGGCCGGTTTAGGTGATAACCTTATTTACTATCTATATGGTCGGTTTTACATTCTAGATGTAGTTTCTGCCTATATGGTCGGTTTAGGTAATAACCTCTTTTTTTTTTTTTTGGTAATAACCTTGTTACCACCTATATGGTCGGTTAGACTTAATTGAGACAAATGTAATTTTCGCCTTTATAGTCTGGTTAAATATAATTAATTAATTGGTAAACATTGACAATAAGGGATATTTCTAATTTTGAAATATTAAAAGTAGATCCTTTGACCCCCATCATTTTCATTCATTATTGTAATTTTACTTTTATTTATTTTCAAGTTATTTTTTTATGATGTTTTGTTTCATTAAGTTTTTAGTAATTCTAAGTATGTTTCATAGCTAAATACATAATCTAGGGGTGTGATGAATTCCAATATCACCGGTTTTTAAAGTTGGTTACTTTATGTCTTGGGTAATATAAAAGTTTATTTATTGAGTCTTAAGCTTAATGCTTCTTGTTAACTGGCCATTAATAAGATTGATCTGGTAAACTTAAAATAAACTTGACGAAGGAATTTTAGGTTTCAGCCTTAGACTCAATAGCTCTTGATCTCACCTCGGGGTATGGTGACCATTAGGTAGATTTCCTTACCGAATAGACATATACCCGTCGGCCGGGGGTAGCCACAATTGGAATTCATTCTTAATGAATTCAGGTAACTTGGTTAACATAGACATATGATTAATTGGGTTATTGGGTATTTACATCTGACCATCGACAGAGGCGTTTGCATATTTTCATGTTCTAGGTTAATAAGCCGATATATTGTACAAACATGAGATAACCACTTCATCTTTAAAAGATATTGGAAGGATTCACAACCCTATATAGTTTTATAATATTGAATTTTCCATTAATTTACTTTCTCACTGTTTTATTTACTTGATTTAGAAAAAATCACCATCCAATCAACAAACCAATATATTAGGTACTTTTAAACATTTAACTTCATAAATTGATAGCTAAGGTATTAAGTCATCGTGGGATCGATACATTTTATACTACTTGAACTATACGTGCGCTTACGTTACGTGAGTGATTTCACAGATCAACTATTGTTTTATTCTGGGATGAATATTCATAATATTGGTTATTTTGAATACACATACTCTCATGAGGCAACCTTGGAGACAATCGTTATTCCTCGAAGTTCCGATACAGAATTGTATGATGTTCCACTCTCGATAGCCCATATTATTTGGGACATAAATTTCTCATACAAACTCCGATCTTTATGAATTTTATATCGTCGGAAAGCTGAGACCGATATCTACAACTTCCGATTTGAATATTTTCCCAAATTCAGAACAGAAATAGGTCAAAAAAGTAAGTCAAAAATATGGATGAATAATGTCGTGGACCTATCTAGAATAATCTCAAATTTTCCCCACATTTCTACACTTTTCTACATGTTTCCAAATATCAAATGAGCCCTAATATATAAGGAGTTCACTATTCAATGTTTCAAGAAATGAGAAAAAAGAAGAAAATGAGAAGGAAAAAGCGAGGAAGGAAAAAGAGAAAGAATAAGACAGGTAGAAAGAAGAAGAATGAAGAAGAAACAAAGAAGTGAAGTAAGTACCAATCTCCAAGAGTTAAAAAGATGATTGACGATAGTTGGAGACTTAGAGGATGAAGGAAATCAAGGAAAATAAGGTAAAAAATCTTGACCAAAATTAGAAATTGTGAAATCTTGATTAAATGAGCAATTGTCGATGGTAGTGGCATGTTAGGGTTTGTGTGTTAGTGATTGATATGAGAGAACTTGGTTATAGAATTGAGTGTTCAATGCTTTTGGATAATCTTAAAGGTTTAGTGAAATAATAAGAACAATAGATGAGAATTGATGATATTAAAGAATGTTTATTGAGGATTTTTCTTGTGTGATTGTTTAGGAGATGGTTGGAACAAATTGTGTATGAATGAATGAAGTTTAGATCAAATTTTTTTCCTTGCGTCATGGCGTGATGTGGATAATTTCCTAGAAACGCTTTTGGTGTAGGTCACGTCGCGATGAGAAAGGTTCATGCGTTGCGACACGTAAGGCAAAAAGTTGGGCACGTCTCTGGACGATTCGCGTCGCAACGCACACTGCCTTGCCTTGTGACGCATGAACAAATAGTTGCTCATATCAGTTACAAGTCATCCCATTTTCATCCGACCGCATTAGAGGCTACCCTATAAGTCTCGTATCAACCTTAATGTATAAATTACGTCATAATATACGTACTATATGCCACAGAATGATAGCCCTTATTTGAATAGAAAAATTTAACTTGATTCCGATCTATATATTTTTTGTCCATTTTCTAATCGAAATTATCGATGATAGATCATCGGAGAACCACAAGTTCTTCAGCGAAGCAATGAAAGGCTAGTGGAACTTCAACACAATGAGTGGACACTTTTCCTTTAAATTGACTTTTATTTTGTTATTTTTCGTTCCAGACTTATATTTTTACGCTATAGGGCGTTAGATGATTTTTCATTACAGATATTTTCATGCAAAGTTACGAAGAGAAATGTTTCAGATATGGATTTTATGGTTTTTTCGAGGCATGGGGGAAAACACCACCTCAGTATGTAACTTGTACATACATGAAATTGACGAACTAAGAACATGTGCACATATAGAGGACTATGGGGGATGACGATACGTAACACCCCCAGATCCTAGTTCATGACTAGGGATGACAGATGCCCATAGATTATAGTTTCATAGCTTGGACGGTAGCATAGATTCTCAACCTCAGTTCTAGTTCAGGGGCTTGGGGGACGGCGATACGTAACGCCCCAAGACCACCATTTTCAGGGACAATAGTGACATGCTTTGGGGGACGGCGATACATAATGCTCCCATACGTCAAGTTTTTCAGTTACAGACCTGTATTTAGACATCAGATTTTCCGAAAAAGAATTTTCAGATATCAGATTTTCAGAAAACAGTTTTAAGAGATCAGATTTTAGAAATAGTTTTCAGAAAGCAGTTTTTAGAAAGGTTAAATTTTATAAAAGAGATTTAAAATGAAGTTTTTAGAAAATAATTTTCATATAAAGATATTTCTGGAACTTTGGTTTTAGAACCAAAAGCTTTTATATCAGTTTTTTAGTTTTTCGTCCACTCACTTAGATCGTACGATGATCTAACCGCCCACTCCCAATTTTCTATGGTTGCAGGTATTCTCGGAGGACGAGCTCAGAAGGACAGATACTGATGCAGTCATAGAGTTGGAGTTCACCAGTACGAGTAAGAGATAGAGTGAGAGTCCAATTAGAGTCAAATAAAAGTCATATATTAGTATTTGGGTTATGTGTATTTATTATAAGAAAACAAGTTTTAATAAGTATACAGTTCTTAATTATGAACTTATTTTCCATATTGTTGAGTCTTGGGCTTTGGTTCCAATAATAGGATTTTAATTGAGAAAGAAACAATAGTGTAGTTTATAGTCATAATGACAAAAGCTCATAGGAATAGTACGGCCTATTCTCTTCCGGTAGCATCTACCAGATCGAGGATGTTACAAATATGGTATCAGAGCATGTTCTAAGGAGTCAGTGACTACAGTGGGTAGAGTGATGAGGTTTGGTATACACACAGTATGTCCGGGATACTCGTATGCAAGGCACTACCTCTCCAGTATCTAATCCTCGAGTATGTCCTCAAAGTTCTATAGACAGGTTAGTAAGCTTTCCTAGATCATTCGAATAATATTCCTTACAAGAAAAGTTATACTCTAGATCCAAGTTAAGAATTCTTCTGTAGTTATCCTGGCTTTTTACCAGAAGTCCAGGACGAGCAATAAAATTAAACAGTAATGATCTAAGAAAAGCTACCCAAGGAAATAGGATAGGAAAGCTATAAGAATGCAAGAAAGAATGTATAGATGTTTAGACAGCCAGAGACAAAGAAAGATAAAGAGACAGAAAGTGATAGTAAAGTTCCAAGAGTACTCACCTAGAAAATAGAAAGAGAAGTAGAAGATCAAATGTAGATATCTAGGCAATCAGAAGCAAATAGAGATAGAGGTACGGAAGCAGATAGATAAGAAAATGTCGAAACCTATAGTACTAAGAATCAGAGATACATAGTGAGATAATATGGAAGACACCTAAGCTTGGAATAAAGAAGTAGAATATAGCGAGTCCGAACAAGAGTAAAATACCGAATAGACCTAAATAAAGTTATTTCCCTCCAAGTAAGATTCATTTTTCCTCAGAAAATTCTTCCAAGTTGATCCAATAACCCTCGAGTACTTCGTACAGGTAGCGAGTTCCTCAAATAACCAAGAACAACCATAAGGTAGTAGAAGGAAGAAATCAGGATCAACCATGGAGACTTCTAATAGATGTGAGATGCATTAAGGAGGTAGAGATTCTAGATTCTCCTAACCTAGGCTCACAGAAAAATAAGAGGAATGATGTCAGGAAAATGATTAGTTGCCCAAGCCTAGAAATCTATTGGATGAGGCCTCGACCTATCCAATTTTCACCCATCCGCGATGTCAAACAAGGAAGCTGTCCTGACAGAGTCTACCTCGTACTTACCTTACATGAGAAATAGACCTTAATAGGACATAAAGTACCAGAACAAAGATACCGAGACCTATCAAAGCATCAGGTGTTACTCTAGCTCCTCTTAGCATAGATATAAGTCACTGTAAGAAGCTCGACAAGAGTTTCTCTTCAGAAGTGGAAAATCTTAAAAGATAGATTCCCCAAAAAAATGGAATAAGGGAGTTTTGAGGAAGTAAAGGAAAGAACTCAGTATAGTCCAAGTTCTAGATAAGTAGTATGAGGCTTGCAGAATTAGTAGAAGTCCCTAGTGTTAGACATTATGTCTCATAGCGTCACTGTTTGTAAATGATATTGTATTATTGTACAAAATTAACTATGTGATAATGAAATTGCCTTTTGCCGTTTTGTAATATTATTTACTTTGATATATAAATGGCGAAAGTCCATATGATTAATACCGGATTGAGATGATATGAGACAGTATCAATCCATAAAGGTTTAATCATTAAATATCCATAGTCGGAGTATTATCGAGATCGGACATCGATAATGCGGAATAGACTAGTATTGCGCTTGTGCACGTTGTGAGGGCACAACGGCATAGTTCTCATATATTTAAGTATTGGATACTTATGCAAGTGCGATAGGAGGTTGTGTTTTACCGATGGTACGGAAAACAGCTTCGCTCTGGATAGACCCCGCGGAATCCCATTGGTAGTATGTCTGCGTGTCTATGGGAGGCCGCATCAGGGTAGGTGTGTATATGGTCTTAACCTGAGACTTACATCGCTAGTACTTGCGACAATCGGTAAACTTTGGTTTTGGTGGTGGGGGACCTTAACCGGTTCTGTGTACACCTCTTCTGGGTTTATCGAGAATCATAGTGTACTGGATGTGATGTCGAGATGGAAGTATCACTTCAGACATATGGAGGTGATGATCACGCAGGACACAGAACTAGTACTCTATAAAAGGTTGCAACCGTCAGGACAATATGACCAGGTCAGGATTGTCCGATTTAAAGAGACTAGTTGCTTGATGTCCGATATATGTTTCGTACGGGGCAGACACATTTCCAGCCCCAGGCCTAACATGTGATCGTCCGATACTGGATCGATGTACGCAATACTATGGTATACTACGCTTGATATAGATCTAATATTCCAGTAAGAATATTTCTGGAGAATTGGGTAGGCATGGCGCTTTGCTAGAAGCCAACCTTGTCTTGTGAATCGGTAAGAACGTAGTACGAGGTACGCACGTGTTCGGATTATCCGACGACCGTATTTACTGCCAACAACATCCGGAGATCTCTTGGGTCGCTTCCTGAAGATTCACCTATGATATTTGATTCGGACTTAATTAATCTTGGATTAATTACGGAGAAACTTTATCTTGGATAAAGTGCCTTATTTAGAGAGAGAACGATTAATTCAGAATTAATCGATAAAATTATTATATTCGATATAATAATCGAAATTCAATTTCGACGCGAAATTAAAATTAGATTTTAATTCGGGCAAACGAGTTAATTTAGAATTAATTCGTTAGCGACGTAAATAATAATTTCGCTAGGCGCAATTATTTATTTAAATTCGATTTAATTAGCGTCGCGACGTAAGTTCGGTATTTCGGAAATATCGAACCCGAACGCGTGAGTGCACGTGGGCCCACTTTCATTTGGAAACGTGTGGGGCCCACATGACACATGTCATTATATGCATTATTTAATTGGTAATACATTGCATGGTGATAGTGTATAATACACTCAATGGTTTTGCATGGAGTTTGAGTGTTTGACACTCTAAGCCATTGCATGATTTGTGTCATAAGTTTATTATTAATTTAATAAATATTATGGCATAAATATAAATTGATTTTTGTAACAAAAAATCAAGACAACTCTCCTCTCTCTCTCACAATGCCGTGACTTCCATTAGGGCAAAAGAAGATTTGATTTTCTTTTCTCCATTTGCTAGCACATTGAAGGATCAAAGGAGGTGATAGGGAAACCATCAAAGAGCTTGGAATACACAAAGTTTGGAGCTTCTACTCTTCTTCTCCCTTGGCCGAAACTTGAAGCTTGGAGATTCAAAGATTTTTCTTCATCACTTCTCATCACAATAGCTTTGTAAGTATGATTCCGCCATACTTCATCTTTTAATATATATATTCAATGTTGTATTTCATATGCTTAAACTTTCCTTGGGACATATAATAGAAACCAACAATGGTATCATTGAGCTAGGTTTAAGCATGAAATACATTAGGAATAATTTGGGGAAAATTGATTGAAGCATGTTCTTGTGGAATTGGATGATATAGTATGCTTATATGTATGTTACTTGACATATTACATGATCAATTTTAACAAAAATGCATTGGATGATTTTTTCCCAAAAATGTTGTCTTGGCCGAATGTGGAGGTGCTTCCAATGGATTGGAAATTTTCATGCATAAGTTTATTGGATAACTTTAGCATGATTAAATGTATGATATTTGATATAATACATGGTTAATTTTGAGAAAAATGCATTGGATGATTTTTCCCCAAAATTGATGTCTTGGCCGAATATGAGGCACTTCCATTAAGTTGATTCTATGCATGCACAAGTTCATTGGATGATTTAAGTGTGCTTAAATGTTTGTTATATGTAGTGATACATGATCAATTTTGAGAAAATTGTATTGGATATTTTTTCCCCAAAATTGGTGTCTTGGCCGAATGTATAGGTCATTTGATGATTTGGAATTTTTCATGCATAAGTTTATTGGATAACTTTAGCATGATTAAATGTATGATATTTGATGTGATACATGTTCAATTTTGAGAAAAATACATTGGATGATTTTTTCCCTAAAATTGATGCTTGACCGAAAATTTAGGCCTTTTCACTATTGTTGAATTTTTGCTTTTAAGTTCATTAGATGACTTAAAATCTCTATGTATGTTGGATGTGTGATTCAATTGGATTGAAAAACAAATCGAACCGCAAAAATCTCTCTTGGCCGAATACAACATGACATGTTAAAGGACTTGTTTTTTGTTCAAATAAATGTTAGACATGTGTTTTGAACAATTGATGAATAATGAATTAAATTGGTATTTTTGAAATATTTGATTTAATGAATTAATCATGCAATTACACTTTAATCAATTGAATTTTAAAATTTGGAATATTAAAATTTAATAAATGGGCTTTTATGTTTAATTGGGCCTTATGGGCTTGAAATTGATTTTATGGCACTTAAGGGTGATTCCTTGTTTGGGCTTGGTAATTGGATTTGACCCACATTGACCGAAGCCCAAGCCTTTATAAATCAATTGAAAGCCCATCGGACTTTAATTAAACCAACATAGGATGTTAGTTGGGCTTGGAGACCCAATTCGATAAGATTTAGAATCTAATCTTTAAAAGCACATTAAAAGTGTAAATATTTAATTTGGAATTAAATAAATAAAATTAATATTGAATACGGCTTAAATTGGATTTAACGAGTAGTTCGATATAATTCTTGAATTCGTACCTTGTGTACTTATTCTCAAACGAGTTGGACTCGCACAAAATCAAACCGTTGATTGAACATTGGATGATCATTTAAATAAAATAATTAATTGGATTAGATTGGTTGTAAAAGGCATGTCTTGTTTGAATATATATGTATGTGATGAATGAATAGTGTATATCGGATGGATATTAGAAGGGAAAGGGTAATTTTAGAAATTATTGTAAATTTGGAATTTATAAATTGGACCTGCGTGTCCAGCCTTGTCTCTTTATCTCTTTGTATTCTCTTCTCACCTAATTCCCCTCAATGTAAATGAGGTTTCTCTTATTGTATTATGTAATTGGGTAAGAGTAGAATAGTGCTAGCGGGGAGAGGAAAGTGAGTGATTTGTTCTAGGAACAAGTTGTTTATATATCCATCCGCATATCACTATTAATTTACTTTACGCGCTTTATGATGTTTTAGAAGCATGCTTAAGGGTGTATGATGATGAGACCTAACAAAGATAATAAATTGGTTGCCAATTACGCGAAAAATCCCTCAATTTATATTAAGCAAATATCCTTCCATTGAATGATTCTTGTTCAAGATCCGAAGTTGGCATTGGTTTGTTTTTGACCAAAGTCAAGACCTTTGTCAATCAAGGATGTACTTGAATCATGAGAGTTTTGTTGCATATCGGTGTCTTGTCCAAATCGTGATTTTTATTTGCCAAAGTCAAGATCACTTTTTGTCCAATGACATTGATTACGAAACTTTCCTCGTCAATGGGTCCCGCTTAACTGGAATCACTAGGTTTGTTTTTGGCCAAAGCCAAGGCCTAGATGATTCGGAGGATAGGGTTAGGAAAATGTAATGGATACATTGACATTATACATATGTTTTGGACTTGGATGTCCATCTAACCGGATCTAGGAATTGGATGAGATCCAATTGATCATAGAGATCTACCTAAGTTAAATAGCATACAGCTTTTATTGGCCAAAGTCAGGTTGTGTGTTATTTAACGGGATCCTAGCCCACTAGGAAATAGGATTTCCCGAGCTCTCAACAGAGGGTTAGAGACTTGATAAAAATAGTGGGAGGCTAGTATTGAATTTGCAATTTCATTCAGATACTTTGCCTTACAGGTTCTTCAAAATTATTTCGTCTATTTATTATTAGTTGGACTAATACATTGTTATTTTTTTGTAACAGTTTGACTGTACCCATTTTATCGTTAACTAGATAGTTGGACTATCGTAGTTGAGATGGCTAGCAAGGTAAATGTCCGAGACATCATCATGGGTGACAATGTCTTTAAGGGGACAAACTTCGCTGATTGGGAAATGAACCTAAGGATAGTCCTTGGGGCTGAGAGGATGCTGTATACCATACAAACACCTCTCCCGCCTAAGCCCACTGATCCACTTGAGCTTGAGTTATGGAAAACTCACAGCAGTGATTGTGACACAGCTCAGGCTATTATGTTAGCTTCTATGACTCAACACTTTCGTCGCCAGAATAGGGACTTGGATCCTTATAATATGATGGCTAGACTTCGAGATCTCCACCGCTCCAACAAGCGGATGGAAAGGTATGAGTTGGTGAAGAAACTCTTCCGCGCCCGAATGACTGAAGGCGCATCAGTTGAGACCCACGGGGCTCAAATGATCGCCGATATTGATGAGTTGGCCAATATGGGAATAGTCTTGGAGGCTGAGCTGACTATAGATATGATCTTGCAGTCACTTCCTGATACTTGGAAACAAATCATAATCAACTACAAGTTGATGGATACAGATGACACTCTTGGAGAGCTGTTATCCGTCTTGAAGGAGTCTGAAAAAGAACTCCTAAAAGGGGGCAAGCGCGAGGCGCACTATGCATCGACCTCTCAGGGGCCAAAGGCTGGGCTTAAGGCAACTGGAGGGGTGAGGAAGAGGAAACATAAGAAGAAGGGTAAAGGCAAGTCGACAAAGACTTCTGGGAAGCCAAGGAACAAATCTCAAGATGTCTGCCTCAACTGTGGCAAGAGGGGTCACTAGAAACGTGACTGCCGAATGGGCAAAGGGCAGAGGGAGGATATCAAGGCTAGCAAGGCTATCGCCTCTGGTATGTTTGTTATTGAGATAAATATGAATACTTCTAGTTTTAAAAATTGGATTTTTGATTCTGGTTGTGGTGCTCATATTTGTACTGATGTGCAGGATCTGCAGGATAGCAGGGTGCTGGCATCGGGGGAGATGGATCAACGGGGTCGGAAACGGAACACCAGTTGCTGTTTTGGCCGTAGGGACTTTTGTTTTAGAACTGCCCTCAGGGCATGTACTTAAACTTTTGAACTGTTATTTTGTACCTAGTTTAACTAGGAATATTATATCTGTATCCTTGTTAACCCAGCAGGGTTACACTTTTGTATTTAGAAACACTGGGTGATTTATATAAAAATGATGCAGAAATTTGCACAGCTGTTGCAAATAACGGTCTTTATATTTTGAATATAAATGAATCTCCTAAAATGACAAACAAAAGGCTCAAAAGGAGTAATCTAAAAGATGAAGCTTATATGTGGCATTGTCGTCTAGGACACATCAACAAGACTCGCATATCCACACTTTCGAAGAGTGGGTACTTGGACGAATTTGATCCCAATTCATATGACGTCTGCGAATCTTGCCTTTTAGGCAAAATGCCTAAATCACCTTTTAGCAGTAAAGGTGAACGTGCCACAGAATTGTTGGCTCTCGTTCATACTGACGTATGCGGGCCCATGTCTAGCCAGGCTAGCAGAGGTGGATTTCACTACTTCGTAACCTTCACAGATGATGCATCTCGTTACGGTTATGTGTATCTTATGAGACACAAGTCGGAAACTTTTGAGAAATTCAAAGAGTTTCGACACTAAGTGGAGAAACAAACAGGGAAGAGTATTAAGACATTACGGTCAGACCGTGGTGGCGAATACTTAAGTTATGAGTTTCAAGATTACTTGAAAGAATATGGTATTCTTTCACAGTGGACTCCTCCTGGAACACCGCAATTAAACGGTGTGTCCGAACGGAGAAACCGCACCTTGTTAGACATGGTGAGGTCAATGATGAGTCGCACTGAGCTACCAATATCCTTCTGGGGATACGCATTAAACAGTGCTATACTTATTTTAAATAAGGTACCGTCAAAGTCTGTTGAACAGACTCCATATGAAATATGGACAGGAAGGAAACCAGGTTTCTCTTTCCTGAAGATTTGGGGATGCTGGGCATATGTTAAACGTTTGGAAGGTACTAAACTTGAACCCAAATCTGATAAATGCCTTTTCGTAGGATATCCTAGGGAAACCAAAGGATATTACTTCTATCACCCACAAGAGAACAAAGTATTTGTTGCTCTACAAGCATTTTTCCTTGAAGAGGATTTTATAAATGCAGTGGTAAGTGGGAGGAAAGTAGACTCGATGAAGATCGTAGTGATACTGTTCCTGGCAATGAATCAACGACGGAACAAGAACAGACCGTCCGGGATGAGTCTGTACCACAAACTTCACATGCACAAGGACCGCGTAGGTCGGTGAGAGTCAGAACAGTACCTGAGAGGTATGGGTTCCTGATCTCACCTCATGGATATTAATCTTATTGAGGATATTGAGCTGGCTACGTATGAGGAAGCGATACAAAATATCGATTCCGATTTATGGCAAGAAGCCATGAAGTCCGAGATGGATTCCATGTACGCCAACCAAGTTTGGACACTGGTTGATGCACCAGAAGGCGTAAAGCCTATTGGATGCAGATGGATCTTCAAGAAGAAGACCGACATGGATGGCAACGTACAAACGTACAAAGCTAGGCTTGTAGCGAAGGGGTATCGTCAACAATATGGTATTGATTATGACGAAACCTTCTCACCCGTTGCCATGATTAAATCCATTCGGATAATGCTTGCAATAGCTACATATTTCGATTACGAGATATGGCAGATGGACGTTAAAACCGCTTTCCTTAACGGAAACCTTTTGGAGGATGTTTATATGTAACAGCCTGACGTTTTATCGTACCTAGACTTGCAAACAAGGTTTGTAAGTTAAATCGATCCATTTATGGATTGAAGCAAGCATCACGGTCATGGAATCAGCGTTTTGATGAGATCATAAAAGAATATGATTTCGTGCAAAACGCAGATGACCCTTGTGTATACAAGAAGGTTAGTGGGAGAGCACTTACTTTTATTGTCCTTTATGTCGACGACGTATTGCTTATAGGCAATGACATTCCCATGCTAACGTCGGTGAAAGCTTGGCTTTCATTAAAATTCTCCATGAAAGATCTGGGAGAAGCAGCCTTTATTCTTGGAATAAAGATCTACCGGGATAGATCCAGAAAGCTGCTTGGACTCTCCCAGAGTACATACATTGATAAAGTGTTGAAGCGATTCAACATGGAACAATCCAAGAGGGGATTGGTTCCGATGGTACGTGGTACCTCTTTGTCTAAGGACATGTGTCCTAAGACTCAGGAAGAGAGAGACAACATGAGTCGGATACCGTTCGCCTCGGCAGTCGGATCGATCATGTATGCCATGATATGTACACGACCTGATGTCTCATATGCTTTGAGCATGTGCAGTCGCTATCAGGCCGATCCAGGTGAAGGTCACTGGATAGCAGTTAAGAATATCCTTAAGTATCTTAAACGAACTAAGGATGCTTTCTTAATTTATGGAGATGGAGAACTTGCGGTATCTGGGTATACCGATTAAGTTTCCAAACCGACAAGGATGACTACAAGTCGCAATCCGGGTACATTTTTTGTTTGAATAACGGAGCAGTGAGCTGGAAATCTTCCAAGCTGTAAGAGTTCAAATCAAAGTCCCAAGATCAACAAATCATGCATAAAAACCGCATATGAACACATCAAAGGAGGTGCGGAATATACTCACATTGAATTTCGGTTTTGATGAATGAAGAACAAGGTGCGATTTTAAGCTCCCTCCAAGCTCGGCAATGGCTTTCCTTGACAGTGGGCTGTGCGGTTTGGACTGGTTTGGACTCCACCATTTTCGGCCATGCAAGACTCCATTGAAGCTCCAAGCTTCAAGCTTTCCAAGCTCATGAAGACACTTCCCTATCACCTATGTATCACTCAAGGTGTGTGCTAGCACTCAGTTTTGCAACAAAAACGTCACCTTGCTTCTCTATTTACTCGGCAGAAAACAGAACAAGAAGAAGAAGAAGACTGTTGCCAAAACCGTGAAGGAGAGAAAGAGAAAAGGGAGGGAGAGCATTTTTCACGTGAAACCGTGAAGCATGAGAGAGAAAAGGCAAATGGTTTTTCTTATATTTGTATTTTATTTCCAAAATAAAATCAAATACCAAAAACTTTTCATTTACCAAGTACAAAAGTCAAGAAAGCAAAAGGCTTTCATCATTTCAACTTTTGCTTTAAGTCACATCACATCACTTTAATAAAGTGACATGTTGTCAAGTCACATCACTCAAAGTGACAATTGATTTGACGATTGATGCGACTAACGATTGACGCTTGATGTGTCTATTTGATCCAGCATTTTTAAATAAAGACATTGATTTTGCTTGCTTGTTCGAACTTTTTTTCTCTCAACGATAATAAAGACGTTCATTTCGTTTACTTGCCTAAGCCTCTCCCTACAACATGAGTATACTTGACAAAAGCACTAAACCTTAGTACTATGATACTCAGCGATATTTAGAACACGGGGAATCTTCGAAAGAAGCAAGCAGAAAAGATAAGATAGCCATTCAAAAAGTGGGAAATATGGGAAGTGACACTGTCAGATTTGGAAGGGAACGAGTTCACCGAGCCGATCAATGTGGATAGATTGAAGCAGTGGCTTGCCTGAGGAAAAGAAGACTGAGCAGAGAATTGGCAGAAGACCTAACCCAACAGGATAGAAAATTCACTCATACATGCATGCATACACTTAACATATTTGCATCCTTTTTGTGTTTGGTATATTTTGTAATGACAGGTTTCAAAGGAGAAAAAAAAAAGCGTCAAATAAAAGCCAACCAGAAGCAGCAACAGTACAATGTCAGTAGTCTTCAGGAATGAATCATAGAGGCGAGGCCCATATCAGTAGTATCAGTTGGGGCGAGGCCCATATCAGCATCAGTCTGGGGGCAAGGCCTGCATCAACATCAGTTGGGGGCGAGACCTACAACAGTATCAGCTGGGGCGAGGCCCATATCAGTATCAGTTTGGGGCGAGGCCCACATCAGTATCAGTTAGGGCGAGGCCCATATCAATATCACTCTAGGGGCGAGGCCCATATCATTATCAGAATCAATTTTTCCGGGTATGGTACTCTGGGAAAAAGACCAACAGTTCAGGGAAGAAGACCCTTGTCTCAACTCATATCGGGAACAAGACCCACAGTTCAGGGAAAAAGACCCTTACCTCAACTCAAATCGGGAACAACACCCATAGTTCAGGGAAAAAGACCCTTACCTCAACTCAAATCGGGAACAAGACCCACAGTTCAGGGAAGAAGACCCTTACCTCAACTCAAATCGGGAACAAGACCCAAAGTTCAGGGAAGAAGACAATTATCTCAACTCAAATCGGGAACAAGACCCGCAGTTCAGGGAAGAAGACCCTTATCTCAACTCAAATCGGGAACAAGACCCACAGTTCAGGGAAAAAGACCCTTACCTCAACTCCAATCGGGAACAAGACCCACAGTTCAGGGAAGAAGACCCTTATCTCAACTCAAATCGGGAAAAAGACCCACAGTTCAGGGAAGAAGACCATTGTCTCAACTCAAATCGGGAAAAATACCCACAGTTCAGGGAAGAAAACCCTTACCTCAACTCAAATCGGGAACAAGACCCACAACACAACTCAACTCAGATTGGGAACAAAACCCACAATACAACTCAATTCAACTTGGGAACAAGACCCACTCGGCGGTTCAAGAATGGACCACCTCTCATCAACCCGGTTCCAAAATGGACCACCTCACAACAAAATCAACTCAACTCAGCTCGAGGCAGTAGGCAAGTCAGGAGGCAGCTGGTGAGCCAGGTAAGTGAAAATGCATTGCATAACTTTGATAGGATTGTTCAAAGTCACACACTGCATAAGTCCCATCAAAGTGGGGGTGACTGTAGGCATTGCATTTTTGCATGTGAAACCCGATGATGAGCCTCAGTTGGAGGCACTACCTTTTAAGTCATGGAAGCCGCGGGAAACAGATGTCGGAAGGGATGAGTAAAGAATTGACTCATAATCGGATTAAGTTCGCTGGTTTAGCTTCGGGTTACTTGTTGGTTGTCCATTTTAAAAATTATTCCCGGCCCAAAACACTCACAAATCACCTAACCTCAGCCCAAAATCCCCGCAAGCCCCTTGGCCTTGACCTAAAACCCCCGCAAGCCCACACACCTAGCCCACACAAACCAAACCCACCAACCAAAGGCCCACGCCCACACCAAGGCCCACACGCCCATTTACCTAATACACACCCAAATTAAATCAAACATTAAATTAAATATTAATTAAATAATGTAATTGAATTAAATAAAATAATTAAATCATTTACCAAATTAAATAAAACACAAAATATAATCATGCCTAATTTAAACAAATCAAATATGTTATATACCTAAATTAAAAAGATGATATGCCTAATTAAAATCAATTATAACAAATTAAAAATATTGACTTCCTAATCTAACAAATTAAATGCCTAATCCTAACCAATCAAATATATTGTATTCCTAAGATTTGTCCCTCCTCAATCTAATCCTTTCCTTGTTGGATACCAAATCAAATCCTCATTTTAATGCCAAAATCCCTTCCTTGTGAGACAAGGAGTAGCCCTAACCCTTCTATATATAAACAACACTTTTCTAAGCCATCCTCATCTCCCAACTACTTCACCCTCACGACACAAACAACAAACAAAAAACCCTAATTACACACTACCATCACCCTATTCCACTCTCTCTCTCGGCAACCCTCTCCAAATCGGCAAACAAACCCTAGTCATGCACTTCATCTCTCTCAAACACAAAACCTAAAACACTGCCAGCCATGCACTTCAGTCACACATAACAGCCTCATCAAACCTTCTTCACGCTCACAACAACCCATCTGCCTAACTCTCTCACCACTGCTCAAGCCATCAGCAGCCCAGCTACCCTTCTCGGCCATGACGTGAACACAAAGCAAGTAAATACACTCACATTCATTCACTAAGCAGACCACTCACAACAGCCTTTCACACAACTCACAGCAGCCTCAACACGTCCCCAAGCAGCACACAACACGTCCCCAAGCAACACACAACAAACCAACAGCCCCCTCACTGCCTCAACTCACGCACACACACACTGAACACATACAGACTTTAAAACACGCCACTGCAGCCCTCACAGACAGCCCTCCATCTCACGCCCGAAACTGCCAACAGCCCTTAACCCCCTACAAACTGCACGAGAAAACCCCTAAAATGTACTGCCCAGTTTTGCCACAAAAATAGCCCCTGAAACTGTCCCGAAACAGTCCCCGAAAATACCCCAAAACAGTGATGAAAACTACCCAAAACAGTCCCCGAAACACCAAAACAGCAACCTGAAATAGTGAGCAGAAAATACAGAGGAAACAGCAGCAAAACGGAGGCCAAACAGCAAGTAAAATAGCAAAACAGTGAGCTAAGACGCTAAACCAGTGAACCAGAGAAGTTGAGGAGCTTTACCCTTCCGATCTCCGTGAAACGCAAGTCCGAAAGTCGGCAAAAAAGGTTACACCTGAGGGTATTTTCCACATTCGTTTTTCTGTTTTATTTTCATTATTTATTGAGTATTATTCGCATGATTGTTATGTGGAAATGCATGTTGTGGCCCTTGATTAGATAAATATGCATGTATTATGAAATATTGTATGTTGTGGCTTTGGAATAAAATGAAAGATGTGTCAACTCTCGCGGTATATCGGATGGAAACCCGGACATAAATTTCATAGTCGATTCCGAATGGACGGTAGTATGATCTGTACTCGGGATACAACTCCGCGTACCGCTTGAGTAAACGGCACCTTCTTTTGTTTCATGTTGCTTTGATTTATTTATTTTTCGTCATTTGAATTCCGCATGTTACTTGTTTATGCATGATGCGATCGAGCGCATGGGCTTAGTAAGTCGAATTAAAGGTCCCCTATTTGGAGGGGTTAAAATCCTTTACCACGATGCTTTGTCGCGCCGGTTGATGTGTGTTCGGTTGAATGCAAGATACGTTCAATCGGGCATACTAAGTTTGATATTATTGTTTTTGAATTCTTTGTATGCATGATTGAATCGAGCGCATGGGCTTAGTAAGTACGATGAAAGGTCCCCTATTTGGAGGGGTTAAAATCCTTTACAACGATGCTTTGCCGTGCCGGTTGATGTGTGTTCGGTTGAATGCAAGATATGTTCAATCGGGCATACTAAATTTGATATTATTGTTTTTTAATTCTTTGTATGCATGATTCAATTGAGTGCATGGGCTTAGTAAGTGCGATGAAAGGTCCCCTATTTGGAGGGGTTAAAACCCTTTACCACGATGCTTTGTCACGCCGATTGGTGTATACTCGATTGGATGCGAGATGAGTTCAATCGGATAAGTGAGGTCCCACATTGTGGATTTGTTTGTCTATGAATGTGTTGCATGCATAAAATCTGGTTCCGTTCGAACGCGTTCTCGAACGCCACACGAACGTGAACCTTTTGTTTACCGTTCGAAAGCGTTCTCAAACGCTACACGAACGCACACGAAATATTTTACTGTTTCATGCATCAGGTCTGGCTCCGTTCGAACGCGTTCTCGAACGCTATACGAATGCGAACTTTATGTTTACCGTTTGAATGCGTTCTCGAACGCTACGCGAATGCGCACCCACTGAACTGAGTCCTTTTCATCAGATTTCATACATAATTGTTCCTAGTAGCTATCCCTTCGTATGATGAATTTGATTGCTTCTCTGTATTACGCAAGATTGTGTAGGTATCATTCATCTGTATTCCCCACATGTATGAGTATAATGTGTTTAACGTATTACAATTCATATATCCATGTCGTGATAGCATTTGAGTATTATTTCTTGTTGTATATCGGATGGAAACCCAGACAAAAATTCCGTAGCCGATTCCGAATGGACGGTAGTGCGGTCTGTACTTGGGATACAATTCTACGTACCACTTGGAAAAGTGCTCACATGTGTGCTTGTGTCCATATTAGTTATCTTCTTTTTCACCACGTCATAACATGCTCACTTTAATGCCTAATTGCATCCTTAAGTGTCTTTTTGCATTATATACTTAGTTGACTCTTTTATTTGTGCATGGACATTTAATGGCTATTTGTTTATGATATGTCTATGAAATCACATGTTCGCCATCATTTGATTCGCCTTTATGTGTGCTTGTGTGGTTTGTGTGTGCTTGTGTTTCCATGAATACAATATGCCAATGAAGTTGTATGTTCGTTGCTACTTTGATGTACTTTCAAGCATGCAATCTTATATGTGAAATATATGCAAATTTAGGTGTAAGTTTTATTTTTGTGCATGTGAACTTAGAAGCATGATACTCTTGGAAATAAGTGTTACTTAAGCTTGATTAAATTATTACACAAATCCTTTCATTACAAGTGACATAAGTAAGGGACCATTCCGAACCCAACGGTTTGAGGTCTTCCCTTGCGAGGGGTGAGTGCGGCCTTAAATCTCATTTTCCCGGTTCGCACCGGGTGGCGACTCCATTATTCTCCGGTTTAGTCCCCCGTGGCTACTCCGTACTCCCAACCGGGCCGCGAGCCTGAGACAGCATGCGTCGCCCAGTTTCTGTGTCCCACACAGAGATAAACCAATATGATGAGACGGTGAATTACATCAACAATTTCAATAAATAGATGAACAATCCATATTCCAACACCTACAACCGAGGGTGGAGGAATCATCCCAATTTCGCATGGAGCAACAATTCAGGGCAAACGAACAATTCATCACCAGGATTCCAACAGCAAAACAAAGGCCAAGAGTATGAAAAAGAACCAGGAATAACAGAAGTGCTGGCTCACATGAAAAAGCTGGAAGCAAAATATGACTCTCAAGCAGCATCATGCGATGCTATGTTTCAATCCCAAGAAGCATTAATTCAAAGCTATGTACCATCTTTGAAGGCACTGGAGAATCAAATGGGACAACTGGCCAATGCTCAGAGTTACAGACCGCAAGGAAACCTTCCTAGCAACATAGAACCAAATCCAAGGAACATGGGGAAGGAGTAATGTCATGACATCACTTTGAAAAGCGGTACTGAAATCAATAAAAATGTTGGAATCAAGGCATCTACTGAGGATGTTCCAAAAGAAAACAGCGAAACTAAACCGCAGATGGAGGAAAAAAAGGCAGAAGAAAATGATCGAGAAAGATTTACTCCACCTCCACATTTTCCACTGCGTCTCCAGAAAAATAAACTGGATAAACAATTTGCTCAATTCTTGGAGAACTGCAAAAAACTGCATATCAACATTCTATTTGCAGAAGCATTGGAAAAAATGCCCAGCTATGTTAAATTCATAAAAGACATTCTTTCACGAAAACAGAGATTAGGAGACTAAGAGACAATAGTATTGACAAAAGAATACAGCGCCATCATTAAGAGGAAGCTTCCCCCAAAGTTGAAAGATCCTGGCAGTTTCACCATCATTTGCATCATAAGATAACATGACTTCGGTAAGGCTCTATGTGATTTAGGTGTTAGCGTTAACTTGATGCCTTTTTCCATTTATAGGAAACTGAAAATCGGAGAAGCAATGCCCACCTCAGTCTCTCTGCAACTTGCAGATAGATCGCTCACATTTTCGAGAGGTGTAGTTGAAGATGTTTTGGTCAAAGTTGACAAACTCATTCTCCCATCAGACTTTATTATCCTTGATATGGAGGAAGACAAAGATGTGCCCATCATCCTCGGGAGACAATTCTTGGCTACCGGTCGAACCATTATTGATGTATAAAAAGGTGAACTAACCATGAGGGTACATGACCAAGAAGTAAAATTCAATGTTCAAAGACATGGAATTCATGAATGATGAAAAGAATGAGGAATGTTTCAGACTTGATGTGAGAGATAGTATAATCCAGAACCCAAAAGAAAAGCAAAGTTCAACCGACAAACTTAAAGTATGTCAACTGCCTGAAGATAAAACGTACTGCACACTGAACAAGGATAAATCTTGAACTACAAGCAACTGAAGAGAAAAGACACCACCAACTCAACAAATTGGAGGAATTCCATATACAGCCTTTTGAGAATGCCAAACTGTACAAAGAAAAGGCCAAGAAGAGACATGATTAGAAGTTAGTAAGCATACAACTGGAACCGGGGCAGCGGCTATTGTTCAACAAATCAAGGTTGAAATTTTTCCTGGAAGGTTAAAATCAAGGTGGTCAGGTCCATTCTTAATCACTCAAGTTTTACCAGATAGAACCGTTGAGTTACATGATCCCAATTCTAATGAAACATTCAAGGTGAAAAGTAAGTGTGTCAAGCACTACTGGGGCGAATCATTGGAGAGAAAAAAAAGAAAGTGTCACACTTTCAGATCCAGCCTAACGTTTAGGCAGTCATGTCTAGCTGACGACGTTTAACTTAGCGCTAGCAGGGAGGCAACCCATGCAAATTGTGTATATATTCAGATTTGGTGTGTTTTATTTTTTGTGTGTTTTAGGTAAAGTCACATTTTAGGATGGAAGACGTTCTCATAAATCTTCACAACAATTTCCTTCTCTCCCTCAAAACTCTCTGATGAAAGTCTACAAAGCTCGCTTGGAACGACTTAGACTTCTGATGATCAAAGGTATTCCTAATGACATTCGTTGGATTATTGAAGCACGGGTCCGATCGGCAGGTGAGTCCTCTGACTCTTTTGTGTCATATCTGTCTGGTTTAGGAAGAAGCACCTATGCTAAAAAGAGAAGAGCTAAAAGAATGGTTGTTTTCTATAAATATGCACGTATGATATGTAATACTCGTTGTCATTCTTTAGGAATGATGTATGATAACCGTGAAGATATCAGCTGTTTGGGGGAGGATTTAGTGCCATATTTGGTGCCATGTTTGGTACCATGTTTGATGCCATGTTTGGTGCCATGTTTGGTGGAGTAATTGGTGGAGAAATTGGTGGAAGCCTTTGATTTGCCTATAAATACCAATATAAACTTTGTAAATATTTTATGCTTTCTTTGGAGGAATTTCTCCATGAAAACCTAAAGGAAAGTGTTTGGTATATTTATTTAAGTTTTCTTGTATTTTATTTTTATGTAATTAATAAAATTTTGTGTGTTTTCATTTACAGCATGAGCAGGTAATCTCATTCTGCTGGGGTGACAAGGTAATACTTTTAATATAATAAATTAGATTAATCTCCCTTATTTTAATTAAAATTTGGATTAATTAGTTACCGCATTTATGGCCGGTTTAGGTGATAACCTTATTTACTATCTATATGGTCGGTTTTACATTCTAGATGTAGTTTCTGCCTATATGGTCGGTTTAGGTAATAACCTCTTTTTTTTTTTTTTGGTAATAACCTTGTTACCACCTATATGGTCGGTTAGACTTAATTGAGACAAATGTAATTTTCGCCTTTATAGTCTGGTTAAATATAATTAATTAATTGGTAAACATTGACAATAAGGGATATTTCTAATTTTGAAATATTAAAAGTAGATCCTTTGACCCCCATCATTTTCATTCATTATTGTAATTTTACTTTTATTTATTTTCAAGTTATTTTTTTTATGATGTTTTGTTTCATTAAGTTTTTAGTAATTCTAAGTATGTTTCATAGCTAAATACATAATCTAGGGGTGTGATGAATTCCAATATCACCGGTTTTTAAAGTTGGTTACTTTATGTCTTGGGTAATATAAAAGTTTATTTATTGAGTCTTAAGCTTAATGCTTCTTGTTAACTGGCCATTAATAAGATTGATCTGGTAAACTTAAAATAAACTTGACGAAGGAATTTTAGGTTTCAGCCTTAGACTCAATAGCTCTTGATCTCACCTCGGGGTATGGTGACCATTAGGTAGATTTCCTTACCGAATAGACATATACCCGTCGGCCGGGGGTAGCCACAATTGGAATTCATTCTTAATGAATTCAGGTAACTTGGTTAACATAGACATATGATTAATTGGGTTATTGGGTATTTACATCTGACCATCGACAGAGGCGTTTGCATATTTTCATGTTCTAGGTTAATAAGCCGATATATTGTACAAACATGAGATAACCACTTCATCTTTAAAAGATATTGGAAGGATTCACAACCCTATATAGTTTTATAATATTGAATTTTCCATTAATTTACTTTCTCACTGTTTTATTTACTTGATTTAGAAAAAATCACCATCCAATCAACAAACCAATATATTAGGTACTTTTAAACATTTAACTTCATAAATTGATAGCTAAGGTATTAAGTCATCGTGGGATCGATACATTTTATACTACTTGAACTATACGTGCGCTTACGTTACGTGAGTGATTTCACAGATCAACTATTGTTTTATTCTGGGATGAATATTCATAATATTGGTTATTTTGAATACACATACTCTCATGAGGCAACCTTGGAGACAATCGTTATTCCTCGAAGTTCCGATACAGAATTGTATGATGTTCCACTCTCGATAGCCCATATTATTTGGGACATAAATTTCTCATACAAACTCCGATCTTTATGAATTTTATATCGTCGGAAAGCTGAGACCGATATCTACAACTTCCGATTTGAATATTTTCCCAAATTCAGAACAGAAATAGGTCAAAAAAGTAAGTCAAAAATATGGATGAATAATGTCGTGGACCTATCTAGAATAATCTCAAATTTTCCCCACATTTCTACACTTTTCTACATGTTTCCAAATATCAAATGAGCCCTAATATATAAGGAGTTCACTATTCAATGTTTCAAGAAATGAGAAAAAAGAAGAAAATGAGAAGGAAAAAGCGAGGAAGGAAAAAGAGAAAGAATAAGACAGGTAGAAAGAAGAAGAATGAAGAAGAAACAAAGAAGTGAAGTAAGTACCAATCTCCAAGAGTTAAAAAGATGATTGACGATAGTTGGAGACTTAGAGGATGAAGGAAATCAAGGAAAATAAGGTAAAAAATCTTGACCAAAATTAGAAATTGTGAAATCTTGATTAAATGAGCAATTGTCGATGGTAGTGGCATGTTAGGGTTTGTGTGTTAGTGATTGATATGAGAGAACTTGGTTATAGAATTGAGTGTTCAATGCTTTTGGATAATCTTAAAGGTTTAGTGAAATAATAAGAACAATAGATGAGAATTGATGATATTAAAGAATGTTTATTGAGGATTTTTCTTGTGTGATTGTTTAGGAGATGGTTGGAACAAATTGTGTATGAATGAATGAAGTTTAGATCAAATTTTTTTCCTTGCGTCATGGCGTGATGTGGATAATTTCCTAGAAACGCTTTTGGTGTAGGTCACGTCGCGATGAGAAAGGTTCATGCGTTGCGACACGTAAGGCAAAAAGTTGGGCACGTCTCTGGACGATTCGCGTCGCAACGCACACTGCCTTGCCTTGTGACGCATGAACAAATAGTTGCTCATATCAGTTACAAGTCATCCCATTTTCATCCGACCGCATTAGAGGCTACCCTATAAGTCTCGTATCAACCTTAATGTATAAATTACGTCATAATATACGTACTATATGCCACAGAATGATAGCCCTTATTTGAATAGAAAAATTTAACTTGATTCCGATCTATATATTTTTTGTCCATTTTCTAATCGAAATTATCGATGATAGATCATCGGAGAACCACAAGTTCTTCAGCGAAGCAATGAAAGGCTAGTGGAACTTCAACACAATGAGTGGACACTTTTCCTTTAAATTGACTTTTATTTTGTTATTTTTCGTTCCAGACTTATATTTTTACGCTATAGGGCGTTAGATGATTTTTCATTACAGATATTTTCATGCAAA
>SKCR01002549.1:0-27668 GCA_019454045.1 Zanthoxylum bungeanum
TATATGTTACATACATCTCATGCACCCCCATGCATACATACATCATGCTAACCCTTGTGTTCCAAAAGCCATCATAGATTCCCATTGGGTTAGGGAAGAGAGAAGACTCACTAAAACCGGTAAAAAATATGAGTACATCCGATAATGAAGTATCCCGAATAGATCAGTTGGAAAATGGTTTCGCCAAGATTACTGAACAATTGCAAGCCTTGACTACTGCCATGACAGATATGGCTGTGCCCCGTGCTGGGGAAAACTCTGAGAATGTAAGATGTGAGGAGCCTCCGAATGGTTTGGGGGATGATATCCCCACTTTTGATGATGACATGGCAGAGTATGCAACATGCAAAGTGATTGGGTCTCAGGCAGAATTTCAGAAGCTTCGGGATCAGGTTGAAACAGTTACCCGCAAAATGAGGGGTAAACATGAAGAGTTGTTAGATTATGAGGCAATGACCTTCGGAGAACAGCTGCCAGCTCAGTTTAAAATGCCTGACATAGCCAAGTTTAATGGGAATGGAGACCCGAGAGTCCATCTGCAGTAATATGTCTCAGTCATGAGTTCAGTGGGCCTATCACAGCACCAGGTCCAAAAGATGTTTGGGATGTCACTTGAGGGGGCACCTGTGGTTTGGTATCATAGCCTTGAGAAGAAGGTTAAGGAAGATTGGAGGGAACTAGCTGATGCTTTTCTGAAGCAGTATGTTACAGACTTAGAGATTGACTTGTCACTCCGTGATTTGGAGAACACTAAGCAGAAGCCGGAAGAAAGCTTCAAGGAGTATGTAGACCGCTGGAGAAGCCAGCTTCTGAAGATACAGACTCGGCCCTCTGAGAAAGACCAGATCAAAATGATCATCAAGGGTACTAAGCCCTCCATTTATGGTAAGCTGCGGAGGATGACTTCGATGATTACGGATTTCCGACAATTGAGGGAGACGGTTATGGATATTGAAGAAGAAGAGGCTGAAAACAGAAGTTCTATGGCCAGAATAGAAGGAATATTGAGGGACCTTCAGGGACCAAGCCCGCTACCGCTGAGGTCACTGCCATCAAAAGCAGGCGATTTTCCAACCTTGGTAAGCCTCTTTCAAGGGTGTTCGAAAAGCTGAAGGCGCAATGACTTCTTGAACCCTTAGAGGCTAAACCAATTCCAAACCCTGTACCACCCAACCTTGACCTAAGCCTGTATTGTCACTTCCATCGGAGAAGGGGTCACGAAACTTATAGCTACACCCGTCTTAGGCATGAGATCCAAAACCTCATTGACTCACACAAAATACCTGACCCAGAAAGAGAACAACCCAACGCACACAGAAATCCCCTACCCAACTACATGATCAACTCTGGCCTACCCGAAACCCTTGTCCTCCAAACTCTCAACCACTCAGCTTCATTCATAGGAATAGGGAATGACAACGGTGGAGAACCATAGGCCAATGAAGAAGGCAATGCTACGAATGATGAAGTTATTCCTCCTAGTTTATTTGATCCTGCATAAAGACATTGACTTTGTCTCTTTGTTCGAACCTTTTCTTAATGATAATAAAGACGTTCGTTTTGCTTACTTGCCTGAATCTCTTCCTTTCAACCGGCAACATGAGTATATTTGAGAAAAACATTCAACCATTGGTACTATGAAATTCAGTGATGTTTAGAACACGGGGAATTCCCGAAAGCAGCAAGCAGAAAAGATATGGTGATCATTCAGAAATTAATAAATGGGGCAGTGAGACTATCAGACTTGGAAGGGAATGAGTTCATCGAGCCGATTAAAGTGGAAAGGTTGAAGCAGTATTTTACCTGAGGAAGAATTGGCGGAAGACCTAACCCAACGGGATAGGAAACTCATTCAAGCATGCATGCATACACGTAACATACTTTGCATTTTTTTGTGTTTGTTTTGCTTTGTATTCACAGGTTTTGAAGCAGAAAGAGAGAAAGCGGCAAAGACAAACCAATCAGGAACAGCGACAGCACTGTATCAGGTTGGGGGCGAGGCCCATATCAGTATCAGTCTGGGGGCGAGGCCCATATCAGTATCGGTCTGGGGGACAAGGCCTATATCAGTTCAGCATCAGTCTTGCCGGGTATGACACTCTGGGGGCGGGGACCACTCTCATATCAGTAACGGTTAGGAAATGAACCACTCTCATATCAGTATTGGTTCAGAAATGGACTATCTCTCATCAGCAACGGTTCGAAAATGGACCACTCTCATATCAGTAACGGTTCGGAAATGGACACTCACATATCAGTATTGGTTCGGAAATGAACCACTCTCATATCAGTAACGGTTCGGAAATGAACCACTCTCATATCAGTATTGGTTCGGAAATGGACTATCTCTCATCAGCAACGGTTCGAAAATGGACCACTCTCATATCAGTAACGGTTCGGAAATAGACAACTCACATATCAGTATTGGTTCGGAAATGAACCACTCTCATATCAGTAACGGTTCGGAAATGAACCACTCTCATATCAGTATTGGTTCGGAAATGGACTATCTCTCATCACAACGGTTCGAAAATGGACCACTCTCATATCAGTAACGGTTCGGAAATAGACAACTCACATATCAGTATTGGTTCAGAAATGGACTATCTCTCCTCAGCAATGGTTCAGAAATGGACCACTCTCATATCAGTATTGGTTCGGAAATGGACTATCTCTTATCAGCAACGGTTCGAAAATGGACCACTCTCATATCAGTAACGGTTCGGAAATGGACCACTCTCATATCAGTATTGGTTCGGAAATGGACTATCTCTCATCAGCAACGGTTCGAAAATGGACCACCCTCATATCAGTAACGGTTCGGAAATGGACCACTCTCATATTAGTATTGCTTCGGAAATGGACTATCTCTCCTCAGCAACGGTTCGAAATGGACCATTATCTCATCTCTTGCCGAAAATGGCACTCCGAAAATGGAGCAACGGTTCGGAAATGGACCATTATCACATCTCGCCAAAAATGGCACTCCAAAAATGGAGTACAATTCGAAAATGGATAGACATCACTTTAGCAATGCCTCAGAAATGGGGTTTAGCATACCGAAAATGGTAAAACCAGATCAACTCAACTCAAACACAGCAGGCAAACCAGGAGACAGCTGGCGACCCAGGTAAGTGAAAATGCATTGCATGTACTTTGATAGGATTGTCACTGTCACACACTGCACAAGTCCCATCAAAGTGGGGGCGACTGTAGGCATTGTATTTTTGCGTGTGAAACCCGATGATGAGTCTCAGTTGGAGGCACTACCTTTTAAGTCGCGGAAGCCGCGGGAAACGGATGTCGGAAGGGAGGAGTCAAGAATTGACTCATAATCGGATTAAGTTTGCTGGTTTAGCTTCCGGTTACTTGTTGGATGTCATTTTTTAAAAATTATTCCCGGCCCAAAACACTCACAAATCACCTAACCTCGGCCCAAAATCCCCGCAAGCCCACACATCTAGCCCACACAAACCAAACCCACCAAACAAGGCCCACACGCCCAACCAAGGTCCACACACCCATTTACCTATTACACACCCAAATTAAATCAAATATTAAGTTAAATATTAATTAGATAATATAATTAAATAAAATAATAATTAAATCATTTACCAAATTAAATAAAACACAAAATATAATCATGCCTAATTTAAACAAATCAAATATGTTATATACCTAATTAAAAAGATGTTATGCCAAATTAAATAAATCCTAACCAATTAAAAAATATTATATTCCTAAACCAACACAAATTAAATATTCAACCTTCCTAATTTGAACCAAATTTGTCCCCCCTCAATCTAATCTTTTCCTTATTGGATACCAAATCAAATCCTTGCTCTTAATGCCAAATCCTATTCCTTGTGAGACAATGAGTAACCCTAACCCTTCTCTATATAAACAACCCCTCACCAAGCTTTCATGCTCCTCTCTCTCACACGGCAACACCATAAAAAATACAAACCAAGACACACATAGACCACAACCAGTCCACTCACGGCCAAAACAGCCGTAACACATAAACCCTTCGACTAAATTACCAACTTCACGCAAATCACCAGCCCTCACAAAAACAACAAAATAATAAACCCTCATCAGCCACACCCAAAAACTGTCCACAAACCTAGCGTTCAAAGACAAGCACGCCACACGTCCTCAGTCCCCACTCATGCCACACATCCTTGACTAGCCATCACGCGCCCAAACAAGCAGCCACAGCTCATCAACGCAAACCCTCCACTCAAAAAGACACACCCTACTCATCAAATAGCCCACACAGCACCCTAAAAAACTGCCCTGAAGCTCTCGTACCTTCAGCGCCCAGCCCTTATTCACCCCACGCAGCACCTTCATGTAACCATAGGCCAATCACTTTCACCATGCACACGTGAACCAAAGTCACATAAGCCACAGCTCATCAACACCTCATCACTTACGAAAACAGCCAAGACCACTCACTCCTTCATCATGCACTGGACCCTCACAAACTTAGCCAACCTACGTAAATAAACCCCTTCAAAACTGCACTGCATATTCACGCCAAAACTGCTTCACTGCTCGCACAAAACCCCACTGAAATACCGCCCCCCTGCACACACAAAACCTGACCGAATAAACAGTCCAAAATTGCCTGAAACAGTGACAAAACTGCTTCCTAAACCCTTAAAAAAACAGCAGCCGATTATCCCTTAATTAACCACCACAAACAGCCCCTAAAACACCCAAAACAGTAGCTTGCTTTCAAGACCTGAAACAGTAAGCAGAAAATACATAGGAAACGGCAGCGAAACCGCAAGGAATAGCAATAAAATGGAGTCAAAACAGTAGCTTGAGAGGCTAAACAGCGAGGGAAAAGGCAAACCAGTGAACCAGAAAAGTTGCGGAGCTTTACCCATTCCGATCTCCGTGAAACGCGAGTCCGAAGACGACTTAAAAGGTTAGACCTGAGGGTACCTTTCACACTTGTTTTTTATTTGATTTTTATTGATTCTTTTAATTGTGTTTTAATTATTTATTGAATATGTTTTGCATGTGATGTGTGTTGTGGACATTGATTAAAACGGAAAATACGTCGTCTCTCGTGGTATATAGGATGGAAACCCAGACGTAAATTCCGTAGCCGATTCCGATTGGACGGTAGTGCGGTCTGTACTTGGGATACAACTCCACGTACCACTTGAGTAAACGGCGTATATTTCACTTTATGTTATTTTGATTATTCTCACTTTATTATTCCGTCTTTTAATTTCCACATGTTATTTATTTATGTTATGATGCGATCGAGCGCATGGGCTTAGTAAGTGGAATGAAAGATCCCCTATGGGGAAGGGTTAAAGCCCTTTACCACGATGCTTTGTCGCGCCGGTTGATGTGTGTTCGGTTGAATGCAAGACACGTTCAATCGGACATATTAAGTTTGATATGATTGTCTTTATTTTTGTATGTATGATGCGATCGAGCGCATGGGCTTAGTGAGTTAGTCCAAAGGTCCTCTATTTGAGAGACGAAGAGCCTAAAAGGCCACCTTTGTGACACTACTTCGCCGCGCCAGACGAAATGTGTTTGGGTTGAATGTACGTTCAATCAGGCATACGAAGTCCTACACTTTTATTGCCTTTATTTCATGTATTGTGATGTGACGCGCATGGGCTTAGTATGTTGGTCTAAAGGTCCTCTCTTTGAGAGACAAAGAGACCCAAAAGGCCACCTTTACGGCAGTACTTCGCCGCGCCCCTTTATTTTGTTGTCTAGTATGACGTCTTCTTACATGACCATGCATCATATCACATTGCGCATGGGCTTAGTATGTTGGTCTAAAGGTCCTCTCTTTGAGAGACAAAGAGCCTAAAAGGCCACCTTTACGGCAGTACTTTGCCGCGCCTTTTTTATTTAGTTTTTCGATTCATAACGTCTTTTTGAAAATTCATGCATCATATTGCATTGCGCATGGGCTTATCAAGTGAGATTAAGGGTCCTCCACTTTGAGGGGTGAAAATGCTTGAAAGCTACCTTTGCTACAATGATTTGCCGCGCCCCTTAATCTGTTGTTATGTACGAGAACTCATATATTCATCTGTTCATGTATGTGTCATGTCGTTTACTACATTTTAGAGGTCACTACTATAAACCCGTTCGAACGCGTTCCGAAACGCCGCACGAACGCATGTTTTCTGTCTGGTCCCGTTCAAACGCGTTATCAAACGCTATACGGACGCGAACCTTCTGTCTACCATTCGAACGCGTTTACGAACGCTACACGAACACGAATACACTGAATTGAGTCATTTTCATCTCATGTGCGTCTGTGTCTATATCTATCTTCTTTTGCACCACGTCATAGCATGCTCACTTTAATGCCTAATTGCATCCCTAAGAGTCTTTTTGCATTACGTACTTAGTTGACTCCTTTATTTGTGCATGGACATGTAATGGCTATTTGTTGAAATCAAATGTTCGCCATTATTTGATTCGCCTTCATGTGTGCTTGTGTGGTTAGTGTGTGCTTGTGTTTCCATGAATACAATATGCCAATGAAGTTGTATGTTCGTTGCTACTTTGATGTACTTTCAAGCATGTAATCTTAGATGTGAAATATATGCAAATTTAGGTGTAAGTTTTATTTTTGCGCATGTGGATTTAGAAGCATGATACTCTTGGAAATAAGTGTTACTTAAGCTTGATTAAATTATTACACAAATCCTTTCATTACAAGTGACATAAGTACGGGACCATTCCGAACCCAACGGTTTGAGGTCTTCCCTTGCGAGGGGTGAGTGCGGCCTTAAATCTCATTTTCCCGGTTCACACCGGGTGGCGGCTCCATTATTCTCCGGTTTAGTCCCCCGTGGCTACTCCGTACTCCCGACCGGGCCGCGAGCCTGGGACAGCATGCGTCGCCCAGTTCCTGTGTTCCCACAGTCTGGCGACTCCACTGGGGATAGAGAATCGGCCCCGAAATATTGTCTTGTAATGTTTGGATTTATGTTCTAATTGACCTTGTCTATAGTGGATAAAATGGGGGTTTAATCAAATGCATTTTGAGGCTAGGTAATGGTTTGGTGTCTTCCTTCACTCACTACCTTTCTAGAAGGAAAAGCTGTGAAGACACCTAGATAGCCATCTACTCGTAGCCTATTGTGATGGACTAATTTGGAGGACTCGTTGTTTATTCCTGACACCAAGCGATAAGAGCCTAAGAGGCTTGGGTATTTAAGTGAGCCTCACTCCACCTTCCCTCTGGGGAATCTACAACGGGAAATCCATTTGACAGTCAGTCACACACCCTAGCTCATTGGCACATACCTTAGTGTATAAAAAAGGGTACGCTCACTTGGTTGCTCGAACCCTTGATCGAGGAGACCTAGTTGTGGCCCATCCTTCGCCGATGAGAGCCTTTGTCTACACTCATGCGAACCCACCCATAGACCGGGGTTGTATGGTTAAAGTAACAATTATTTCCTTGAGTATGTGCTTGTGGACCATCCTCATTTGGATGCAGTTGGACTATTGTGAGAAATGCAAACTTGCTGGGCCATTTAAACTGGGGCGAGTTCGTACCTTATGACCATTGGGCCCAAAGCCTCTGAAATTTTGATGGGCCATTATGTAGAAATTATTACTCTATGTTTACATTATCTTTCTTTTATGCTTGTGTTTGGGAACATCATCGTTTGGATCCATTTGGACCATTTGTCATGAGATATGGGCTTGTTGGGCCATTTAAACTAGGACAAGAACGTATTTTATGACAATTGGGCCAAAGGCTTCTAAGTGTTGATGGGCCACTTTGTGCTTGTGTTCAGAACATTACCATTTGGATTTAGTTGGGCTCCTTGCCATGAGATGTGAAATCGTTGGGCCATTTAAACTGGGACGGGTTCACTCATATGACAGTTAGCCCAGAAGCTTCTAAAATGATAATGAGCGAATACTGAATAACTTACAGGTGATTCCTTATAGTTGGAAGTACACACCACCATCAATAAGAGTCTACTCGAGTCGAGTAGCATATGTGATCCTTTGACTATAGGATAACATTGATTTATATGTGATCCTCCACACTTTGATGCCATATATGTTAGAGACCTTTCATGGTTTGACCGCTAGATGTTCGTTGGGTATGGACCGATGCACTCGTTAATCAAGTGTGTATTAAGATAAGATCCGTCGGCCATATGTGTACCAAAAGGGGTTTAGGTATCCATGTGAGTATGTCACGATTCTTAAGACTTTGGCCAAAAACGATCACCTAGGGTCGATCACATATATTAGAAATGGTGTCCTGATTAGTTATAAATAATTATGGACATGTCGACAATATGAGATGTGCACGTTGGAAACTTGACGGTGTAATCTATGTTTCTTAAGCACGACTCGGATAGCCTACGATGGAGAGATTGCTAAACATATATGATGATCTCGACTTATATGACGAACGTTTCTAGACTTAGAGAGTCCCACAATATGAAGTGTACTCGTTGAGCACTTGGGTAGCCAATGATGTTTGATAATAAATAATATTTGGTATTATAATTATCAAACAAAGTAATTTAGTGTTATCAGATAACATTAATTATTTACTTTGACCCAATTGGATTAGTCCAAAATCACACAAAGGCTTTATTATAATTTCATAAATATCTCTACCATTGGATGATATTTTGGTAATTACAAAATATGTAATAATAGGCGTATTTGGCTTGATTTAATTGGATTAAATCAAAGTGGTAGACAATGAACTAATCAATTGGTTAAACTTTGTCTAGATTTAATTGGATTAAGTCAAAGTGGTAGACAAAGGTGATTAGTCACACTTAATTATACATATTTGGAAAAATTGGATTAAGCCCACATAAAAGTTGATTAGAACTTTTATTAATTAAAAATTGCATAAGTTTCACTATAAAAGGCAAGCTTGAGCAAGGTTTTAAGCAAACAAGCATTAAGGCAAAACATAAGAAAAAATTAGCCTAAAAAAATATTTAGAGAAGTTTTGGAAATTCTCTACATTTTTCAACAAGGAGGAGAAGATTAGATCTTTGGTTCAAACTTACTAGGTAAGTTTGATCTTCTCTAATAAGATAGTTTTTTCTATTTGATACATAATAATATACATTGAAGTTGAAATTAGGCTAATAAATTTATGTATGGATGCTTTAGAAGCATAAACTCAATATGCTTGTAATTGGGTCAAATATATTCATGTTGGACATGGAACATAAAATTAGAGTTTGAAACTCTAGATGAAAGCGTTGAGCTATGAATACCATTCTAGAACCACTTGACTACTTTTGAGATACCTAGAATTGTTCATGAGCCACTTCATTGTGGGATTCTAATTAGGTTTGTGTTTTGGATTCAAAATTTACACATGTTTGTATTTAGAATAAATTTATATTTTTGTAAAAATATTTGATATTTTGAAAAATATGATTTTATTCTAGGAAAAACCCACCTTAAGGCCCCTGTACTCTCAATGTTTTTTACATTACACCTCTGTACTAAATTTTCTACACATTGCACCCTTGCACTCTCAAAAAATTAACATTCCACCCTTATTTTAACGGCAAGTTAACAGAGTTGAGAAATATTCTGACATCACCCACCCTTATTTCGGATTGGACCGAGCAAATTTTTTTACTTTGAAGTTATGCTAGGGCGCATAACTATATGTTAGGGCGCATAAATATTATGCTCCTTCTGATACATTCAAAAATCCAACTAATTTATTGCAAAAATTAGATCAAAACTACGATCTTGGAGTGTTATTAATGAACAAAAAAAAAAAACAAAGATGCTTCACGGTTATCAGACATCATTCCTAAAGAACGACAACGAGTATTACATGTCATGCGTGGACATTTATAGCAAATACCCATATTTTTAGCTCTTCTCTTTTTAGCATAGGTGCTTCTTCCTAAACTAAGCAAATATGACACAAATAAGGGTGGGTGATGTCAGAATATTTCTTAACTCTGTTAACTTGCCGTTAAAATAAGGGTGAAATGTCAATTTTTTGATAGTACAGGGGTGCAATGTGTAAAAACTTTAGTACATGGGTGCAATGTAAAAACTTTGAGAGTACAGGGGTGCAATGTGTAAAAAATTTAGTACAGGGGTGCAATGTAAAAAACATTGAGAGTACAGGGGCCTCAAGGTGGGTTTTTCCTTTATTCTATAACATGTGTTGATATTGATTTTGATGTTAAAAATTAAATTTTGGGTGTTTGAAAGTGTTTAGGAAAGGTTGGAAATAAATTGAGTTTAAAACCTATTCCACCAGCTCTTTATTTCCAGAGAATTGATGAAATGAAAACAAATAAAAAAAGCGTCGTGCCTATTTAGCGCACAGCGCGCTTATGCTCATCTATTTTTATTTTCTCCCGTTTTTGAATTTTCAGACTCCATTTCAGCCCCGATTTTTTCCTATGCACTCATAATGGAATATAATATTCCATTAAATTATTTTAAAATACACCCATACTTGATATCTACGGGTTAGTTTCACTTCCGCTGTGTGGGGATCCTCCCCAATAGGAGTACCATTGGGCACCCCAACATCAGTACCATTGGGTTCCACATCCGCCCCAACCAGAGTACCATTAGGCGATGAAGGCATTAAGATTTATAAGGGGTGATGCTACACCTTATGTCAGTGAGACACAATCCAATTTTATGAGACTTATTGTCCAGCCTAACAACTATTAATGGATATCAGAGAAAAGTAACGCGATGTATGCTCAAGCATTTTTCAGACAAAATGATGAGATGTGAGATATGTGGGGGCAACCACCTGAGTGATCATTGGATGTTCAACTACAATCCAGGGTGGCAGAAATATTAGAATTTTATATGGCATAACAATGAAGGTTCTGCATAGCCCACCAAACCATTATATCACTTTTATCCACCACAAGCCCAGAAAGTAGGTTTCTAGTAGTATGAGCCTAGGTAGTTGATAAAATGACTAGTTGAGAAAATTGTTTGAAGATGAATGGCCATTTGCTTAGATATCCGTCTCTGTGTATAATTTTTTTTAATGATATATGGTATGGCTAGAGTAAAAGAAAAAGAAAAATCTTTTGGGAAAAAAATGAAAAGAGCGTAAAAGAAAAAAATACTTAAAAAAATCCCACTATAACTGATATGTGTGAAGCTATCCATGGGCAAGTGTTAGGACCACCATGAGGAGAAATGCTACCATAAAGGGTAGGTGAGTCAAAAGATAAAGAAAAAAGAAGTCATACCATATCGAGCTCAATAGGCAGATATAGAGCACTTTTGAGATATCTAGGTTGGTTTGACCCATCGGTTCTAATTTTTGAGACAAAATCACTGAGTTGAATTACTTAGGAATCGAGCTGTGACCAGACTTTTAAACACACACACTGTGAGTCTTAGATGACTTATTCAAGAATTTAGATTTCAACTGTATTGAATACTTTGAAGGTTCTTGGGTTTTGTTATTGGGCATTCTCTGAGGAGGATATTATGTTTAACTCTCAAGACAGTTTTATTTTATTTAGTTAGTTTATTTTTGCATGGTGTGTTTTTACATGTGTGTGTGAATGACGTTTGTGTTGGGGTTTTGGCGCGGGCGCAGCGGAAGCTCGCGGTTCGGGTGAAATCATAATTTTAAAACTTTTAAAATTACCGAATAAATTATTCAATAACCAATATGAATAATTTATTCATATTTCACTTAAACATATTTATTCGATATCAAATAACGACATAAATGGTTAAGAAACATCGTGAAAGTTTTACGAAAACGTTTTTCTGCAAAATGGCATAAAACACATTTTTGACCGAACGGACCACCCAATGAACATGAGGGCTGCCTAGGTCAGCCCCAACAGTACTAGGGCAGTTCATGGGCTGCCTGAATAGTGACCAATTCACTGTTTGGGCAGCCGTCACCCGGTAGGCTCAAAAGTCACCCGGTAACGCCGTTTTTCGCCGTTTTCACTTATTTCAACTCCGAAACAATTTCTGGAAATTGTTCCAATACCCAAAACACATCCAATACATTCATACAACATACTTTTCATCACCAAAAACACAGAATTTCCAGATATGATTTTTGTAACAAAAAATATCATTTTTCATGCTTTAAATCCAATTTTCTCAACATTAATCATATTAATTGTTACACCAACCAAAGTCACCATAAATGAAGAACCCAAGAACAATTCTAGGAGTTAAAAGAGTGGTCATAACACTCTAGAATGGAAAAAATTCATCAAATGACAAAATTTAACTAATATTACAATAATATTATCCAATCTAACTTCACACATGCGTCTAGCCTCCAAATCCATCCTCCAAATAAAAAAGCCCTAAAATCTAAGAAAGGAAGAAACCCTAGAACTATTCTAGATATTCAAGAACAAGAAACAAGTTTTCTAAGTTTAAGAGTTATGAAGATTACCTCCAAATCTTCTAAATTCCTTAAACTTTTTCTTGATTTTCTTCATTTTCTTCCTTGATTCTTCAAGAACATTTTGGGAGCTTTTATGGAGATTAGGTTCGGCCATGGAGGTGAATGAATGAAGAAAAAAAGATGTCCACTTTAAATACAAGGCCAAAACCGACTTAGGGTGAGAAAAAGGGCAATTTGGTCATTTGGTCATTTTTTAATCTAATTAAATAATAATAACCTTTAAGTTAACAAATCCAATTTGTAAACTTTAAGCTTAATAAAAACATGCCACATGTAACCAATAATAATCAAACATATTGCATAACAATTATGTAATATTGAAATAATTTAATTATCTAGATATTTAACATTTAAATATTTAAATAATTAATTAATGTGATTATTATTATATATGTATTTTTATTTACATTAAATAACAAATACATATATTAATGGCATGTTTCAAAATCTCATTTGACAAATAATTAATATGTATCAAATCAAATTTTGTATCAAATACAAATACACATTAATTATCAATTGACTGAAATGCCAATAAAGCATATATTTTCGTTTAACCGTGTAAACGATTCGAATTAACTCATTTAATCCGATGAAGTATTATGAATAATCTGTATTATTCATAACGCGTTGCCCAAGTGCTCAACGAGTACACTTCATATTGTGGGACTCTCTAAGTTTAGGTTTATCCGTCACGAAAATCAATTTCGTGTCCATAATCCACACACTCATGAATTATGACGACCACGGATAATCTCGCTAAACTATACAAGTCGAAGTCATTGCATATGTATAATCCATTCGTCACAGGCTATCTATATTATACGTGGGATATAGATAAGAACTTCAAATCATTATGGTATAATATAGTCGACTTTCAAATTTATGATCTCTAAATAACACTCGGAACTCGCTTCCGAAGTTATACCACGACCATGGATTTACTTGATCGCAAACACGTGTAGGAACACATGACTGATAGATTTTATCTTGATATGCACTGGATATCATGAGCATGAGTCCACACCCAACGAACAGGCGGAGGTCTGATTTAAATATATCGGTGATGTGACTGCCATCAAAGTATGGAGGATAACTCATATATCCACAGTGGTATCTCAAGTTGAAGGACCACTATGCTCACTCAACCCGAGAAGATTCTTATTGACGTTGGTGTATCATCCATTAAGAATCTTCGGTGAGTCATTCAGTGTTTATCCGCTATAAATACCTACACGTCTATACGAGTCTCCAAGACTCATGGTTCACTGAGAAACCATCGGAATCCAAGATTCCAATATATGACATGTACCAGTCTCAATGGGTTTATTTTACTGACCAAGTAGTGTAAACCTTGACCAGGAACTGCCTAAGAATGACAACGTCATGATACAACTCAATGTCAGTTGCGACACTTTTACAACAATATCATAACTAATCAATCTAAGGTCTGTTACGTCTTTACCATATTAAAGAAGATGTTATATAAAAGAAATTGTTCATTTTATTCATAATAAAATGTTACATTAGTATTTGCAAGGAAATATATAATAAAATTGGCGCTCAAAGCACCAACCCTAACAATCACCACCCTGAAGGCGAAACACTACAACAGGTAGTCAAGTGTGGTTTCAACGTCACCAATAATGAAGCCGAGTATGAAGCTCTGGTAGCTGGATTGACTCTGGCCAAGGAATTGGGAGCCAAAAGGATATAAGTCAAGTCAGACTCCTAGCTCATTATCAACCAACTCCAATGATCATATCAAGCACAAAACTCATAAATGGCCTACTACTTACATAAGGTGAGAGATCATTAGGAGACATTTAAAGAACTCACAATATCACAAGTTCCAAGAACTGAAAACACTTATACGGATGCCTTGGCCAGCCTCGGTTCGACAATGCAAGGGGAAAAACCCCAATTTATTCTAGTGGTATACTTGCAATGACCAACCATCTAGAAGGTCGTCACTTCATTACTCCAGCCGACTCATGGATGACTCTATTAGTAAAATACTTGCAAGAAGGTACACTCCCATAAGACAAAGCCGAGGCTCGTGAAACTTAACGCCAAGCTGCAAGGTTCACCTTGTCTGATGGACATCTATTGAAGAGGTCTTTTTCTAGGCCCTACCTCAAGTGCATTATGCCTGAGGAAGCTCATCAAGTCTTGGCAGAGTTGCATGAAGGGGAATGTAAGAACCATTCTAGGAGGAGGAGCTTAGTGTGTCGAGCCCACACAACAGGGTATTATTGGCCCACCATGCGAGCCAACGCAGCAGATTTCACTCGCTGGTGTGAAAAGTGTCAAAGATTCACCCCAGTCTCACCCATACCTCCATAGAAGCCCAACCTCATTCTATCCCCTTGGCCATTCATGAAATGAGGCTTGTATATCGTAGGAAAACTCCCAACTGCCTCGGGCCAACGAGTCTACATGCTTGCACTCACGGACTACTACTCCAAATGGATTGAGGCATAGGCTTTCACCAAGATACGAGAGTGAGAAGTTCAAGCTTTCATTTGGAAGAACATCATACGTCGATTCGGGTTGCCAAGATAGATTCTCACTGGTAATGGTTTACAATTCATCACCCACCGATTCCAAGACTTTTGCAAAAATTGGGGAATCAAACTTAGCTTCTCAACCCCACGCTTCCCACAAGCCAATGGTCAAGCCAAGTCTTCCAACAAGACTATTATGAATAGATTGAAAAAAAAAGATCAGAGAAAGCAAAAGGTGCATGGGCAGACGAGCTCCCATGAGTCTTGTGGTCCTACAGAACAAATGATTGTTCGTTGACTGGAGAAACCCCATTCTCACTAGCATTTGGAGCTGAAGTAGTCATTTCGGCCAAAGGATGTGTCCCATCTCCATGCTACCAGTGGCTTGAAGAAGATTCCAACAAACAGCTTATGAATCAAAATATTTACACCATCAACGAATTAAGGGAACAAGTCTTCATATGACTTGCTACCCATCAACAAAGAATGACCAAGTATTTCAACAAGAATATCAGGTGCCGAATATTCAAAGAAGGAGAATGGGTTATACGTAAAGTATTCCAATACATAAAGGAAGTTAGAGATGGAAATCTTGGACCTATATGGGAGGGCTCTTACATCATTACTAAGGTCGTCAGACAAAGAGCATACAAGTTGAAAATTGAAGATGGGAGATCCATTCAAAACAGCTGGAACGCTATACATCTCAAGTGATTCTACAGGTAGGCCCGTTGAATATGAGTCATAAACCAGCCACTCGACCAGTGACTGCTCTATGACTAGGGGACAAAGAGACTACTTTGTAGCCTTTTTTCACTACGAATTTATGAGAATTCCTACTGTTTCATAACTCGACGTGAGGGTATTCCCCAATATTAAGTTAAGGTTACTCAAATATCTATTTGACATTTTGCAAACAAAAACTCATGAGAAAAGATAATTAATATTAAGAAAAAAAAAGTGTTTTTACATTAGGGCCATTGGCCAATAGTCAACAATTCAAAGCAAAAAATCTTCAGTCTTCGAGACCTTCAGAAGATGGAACTTCAGTAGAAGCTTCAATAGTAGTATGGGCATCTCAAACATCAACAACAGGGTCAGCCTCCAGTTTAGCAGATTTTTCTTCCAACAGCCTAGACCATTATTATGCATCTTCAATTGCCTCATTGACACCCTGAGGTTCCTCTTTTACTCCAGAAATTTTTCCTTCAGCCGCAGTATCGCCTCCCTCGACTCCATCATCACCTACTCTCTTTGAACCAACCTTCTCTCTTTCTTCTTCAACCTCATTTTCAAAAGACAAGAATAAACCAGCCTTCATTTTCTCATTCATCTTGATCCACTTCATCGGCTTCCAGATATTTTGCTCCCTAGCCAGATATTGCTTTATCAGACTAATATTTTCCCTAACCATCGCTTGAAAGGCGATCCATTCTATTTGATCAATCAATTTTTCCTTCTCTCTTTCAATGGCAGCTAGACTCTCATTGTAAGCTTCCATCTCAGCCGACGACAACTCCCTCTCCAATTTCAATGTCGCCATAGCCCATTTGGCCTCATCTTTTGCCTCATTCACGTTTTTCTTCATAACCTCTCTCGCTACCTTCAACCCATCATTTTATTTCCTTACGACTGTGTTAGACTTCTCCACTTCCCAAATCCACCTCTGGCTCGACTCAACATAATATTGAACAAACATGTTGAATTCGAGGGACTAAATTAATACATGGATTAGTTCTCATTCGACAATATATAAAGGAAAAGAAGGGAAGTAACTCTTTAGAAACTTACTTGGTAATTCATGGTGACAACTTTCTTGATCGTCTCCAGGGGGCCCATCTCGGTCAACCGATGCTCATCTTCTTCAAGTAAAAGCCCCTTGACAAACTTTGTGAGGTTGGAAGGATTTTAAATTACAGTCGACCTATGTGAAGTTCTTACAATGACATTCTCAAAATCTTCATGCAGTTCAGGAATGGCCTTTCGCTTCTTTGAGGTTACTGTCATCTTATTCCACTGTCTTGGCAGGGTAGTAGGAAATTTAGTTGGCATTACTCCCTTGGACATGGGAGCTTTATTCTCCATAGATTCAGACTCTTTCCCCTCTGCCTTCTTATTACTCCTCTTGGCCTCCATTTCCTCAAAAGGCGGAAGCTTGAAACGTCCAAACATGATCTTAGCTGAGCAAAAAAATTTCTTCGTGTTAGTAGCTTTAAAAATAAAAGCCTCCCGAAGAGCAGTCGACACGAGTAAGTACCCACTACCCTAGCCAAGATTAGTCTACTAAGGGCTAAATGGGTACTTTCAGAATCAAACACCTCCTTCCACAATGGGGTCAATCTCAACTTCTTCTACTCCAAGACAAATCTCTAATTCCTTTCTGGTGCAGATAGACTCAACAAATATTTGGTATTCGCAGCGACACCTGGAAATGCATCGAATGAACGGTTACGGGATAAACCTAAAAAACACAAAAAGAAATGAGCATCAGCCAAGCGACAAATCGTAAAGAGAATACAATACATTGAAAATCTGGACACTCACTTGACGTGTTCCAATATTCAGGGATACGACCTGCTCCAGCCGATTCAAATACATTCTCTCCCCTCACAAAGAAGTAAAACTTCTACCAGTCTCCCATATCATCGGTTGTCAGCCCCAGCACTAAGTGTTATTTCTTCTGGTAAAGATACATATGGTATCTTCCCTTCTTATTCAGATGCTCATTCAAATAGTAGGTGTACAATAAGTCCCTCTCTCCAAACTCGATCCCTAACACAAACGCCAAACACTCAATCGACAAGAGGATTCTCCACGTATTTGGCATCAACTGAGATGAGGCCAACTCATAGTGATTTAACAGCTCCCAAACTAACCTAGGTATGGGGAAACTAAATCCGTCAGCAAAGGGACACTCATAGAACCCAGTCCACCCAGGTTTTTTTTATAGTCTATCCTCTCACTCGATGATACCAATCTAACCTCAATCGACGGAGGAAACCTATATCTTATTTTCATTTCCCTCATTGATTGTTTCGTCACCCGACTAGCTGGGTTTCTAGTTAATATATTGGTTGGTTCACTTGTCATTGGAGTCCCATTCGACTCTCCAATAGCATATATGATCCTAAAAGGTGTTATGTCTTTTGGAATCCCTAAGGGCAGTTCTGCTATGGTTAAAACTCTAGCCTCACCTAAATTCCCATACGACCAATCAATATCACTTTCCTCCCTAGTCAACTAATCGGTGAAATCACACACGTAGCGCAAGCGCATATATCGTTCAAGTAGTATAAAATGTATCGATCCCACAAAGAGTTAATACATATGCTATAAATTTATGAAGCTAAATGTCTACAAGTATCTAATTGATTTGATTGTTGGTTGGATGATGATTTTTATCTAAAACAAACAAATAAATAAAATTAAGGTAGATATCAAGATTTAGACAATGATATGAAAATATTCAGGGTTGTGAATCCTACCAATATTTTTCTAAAAATGAGTTGATTATTTTGTGCTTGTGTAATGTACTAGTTTATTAACCCGGAACACGAAAATATACAAAAGTCTCTTCCGATGGTCAGATGAAAACACTCAAGGTAACCCAATTAACTATATTCCTATGTTAATTAAGAAACTCTGAATTCATTAAGTATAAGTTCCAATTATGGCTACCCACGCCCGACAGGTATATTCCTATCCTGGAAGGAAATCTCTAAGGTAAGTGTGAGATCGTGAGCAATTGAGTCTACGGCTAAACCTAAAATCCATTTTCCAAGTTCATTTTAAGTTCACTTAATCAATCTTATTAGTGTCCAATTAACAAGAAGCATTAAGAACTAGACTTAATAAATAAACCAATACATCACACAAGACATAAGAAAAGTCAACTTATTAAAAAATTGATATTGGTTTTCATCACAACCCTAGATAACGTATTTAGTTAGGACGCATATCTAGGACTACTAAAGACATAAATAAATAATCATACAACAAGTTGAAAACTAAAAAGAAAAAATTACAATAATGAAATAAATGCTAGGGTTGGGGATCCACTTTTATTATTTCAAATTTAGAAATCTCCCTTATTATAATATATAAATTTATATTATATTACCAACCGACCATATAGGCGGTATCCTGATTAAGTCATATTTTAATTAATTCCAACCGACCATAAAGGTGGTATCCAATTAAGTCAGGTTAAAATTAATTTAATTAAGTCCAACCGACCATAAAGGCGGTATCCAATTAAGTCAGGTTAAAATTAATTTAATTAAGTCCAGCCGACCATAAAGGCGGTATCCAATTAAGTCAGGTTTTAAGACAATTTATATATTATAAAATAAGGGATATCAATCTAAATTATAATAATAAACGTTTCGCCTTTCACCCCAGCAGAAAGAAGTTACCTACTCATGCTTTAAGTAAAACAAACAAAGTTTTATTACTAAAATAAAAATAAAATACAAGAAAGCTGAAATTAAACAAACAAGATACTCTCTTCTTAGTATTCTAAGGAAATTCCCCAAAAGAAAGTATGAATTTCCCTTCTGATTTCAGTATCTATTTATAGGCTCCAAAAATAGGTCCCGTCACGACGTGCCAAGTTTTCTGCGTCACGACGGGTGCTACAGTGAATGGCGGCTGAATTATTATGTCGTCGTGACGCATTGAGGGTTGGGCGTCATGACACGTGCTACAGTGCTGACCTCATGATGACGTAAGTGATGACGCGTTTCGGCAGATGAATTATTGGCCCGGCGTCGTGATGCGTTGAGGCTTGCGCGTTGCGACACGTGAACAATAAAATTCCCATTTTGCCCTTTTTGATCCATTTTTCGCCGTTTTACCCCGATTTGATTCCAGTGAGTCCCGATATTTTATTTATCTACAAAATAAACACAAATACATCAAAATATTCATAAAACTCGAGAAACTATACAAAATATTAAGTAAAAGGGGTGATAAATATTTATATATTTTCCGCTCATCATCAACTAGCTTGGAAAAAATCCTTTCAGGAGATCCAATATACATCTCAATGGGGACATTGATAGTATCCGTAGAATTTTCACTCGACATTTGTAAGAACCTATAAACAACAAATTCTTGTTTTCTCTACGTCCTAATGACCTAGCAAACCTAATCCTCAAACATGATTTCTTAAAATCTGATAGAAACCCTAAAGATCAAATCTCCTAAATTGATAAGAAAAGTTTGAATCTATCTTATGAACACTTGAAGAAATTGAAGAACACGAGGAATGATGTGGAGAATATCTCGAAAATTAGAAGAGCTCTTCCAACTTGCAAAGTGGGAGAATTTTCACTGAATGAAGCAAATGAGCCTCCAAGCCTCTCTTATGCTGATCTCCTTTTGGCGCTTCAAATTCCCACCAAAAAGACACCTCGGAACTCTCGTTAGGGATACAATGTTAACTAAGCGAGAGCCCAAAATCTCCAAGGCCCATTTCGTGAATCCTGATAAAGTTCCAATGATTTAGAATGAACTAAATTTGCCATCGATTTGGGGTATTAGAAGGAAGAAGTTGTGATAAATTGGATGAGAATAGCATTCCATAATTTCAAAAACCTATATTTTCCCCATCCAACAAATGAAGATATTTATTCATCACAGACTTTATGGAAAAACACTCATTGATCTCCAATAATCCCAGACAATAATGAAGCATCTTCCATGAATGACATCTCTCCAAACAGCAGGATTACTGGCCTTCTATCTAGTCGACAAAAAGAGAAGGCGTTCATATATGAGGATCTCCCCTTGGCCCAAACAACATAAAATTGTTCATACTCTGGGGAGCCATCAATTTCCCCAGACGACATTGCCCTCATACATCAAGTATAAATGTCATTCCCTTACTACTAATCGTGTTCGTGATTTCATACATACAGGCAACATCAAATGGCAATTAGGTTCCATTCGACACGATAATGTGAACCCAAAATGGGATTGGCCAGAATCTTCATTCCTTGGCACTAAGAGTCCAACCGACATTAGTCTCATAACAAGTCAGTTGGAAATAATCCTGGACCTTCATCTAGTTCAGTCGACGGGAACATTCCTCATGGCTCATGTCGAGTCAAGATCAAGACCCGGAATTTTATCTGGTCTAGACAACTTAGAAGACTCCCCTGTACCCACAACAAGTCTGGTCAACTAGAGATTATCCTAGACTTTCATATGATTCAGTCGACGGGAACATTCCTCATGGCTGATGTCGAGTCAGATCAAGACCCGGACCTTCATATGGTCCAGACGAGATTGAAGACTCCTCTGGTCCTTCTCTGGACCAGTCAGCTGGAGATCACCTGAACATTGATCTGGTTCAGTCGACGGGAACATTCCACATGGCTCATGTTGAGTCAAGATCAAGACCTGGACCTTCATCTGGTCCAGATGATACAGAAGACTCCCCCGGACCCTCAGCAGGTCTGGTCGACTGGAGATGATCTTGGACCTTCATCTGGTCCAGTTGACGGAAACATTCCCTATGGCTCATGTCGAGTCAAGATCAAGACATGGGCCTTCATCTAGTCCAGACGACATTGAAGACTTATCTGGTCATTTTCTGGACCGGTCGACTGGAAATGACATTAGATCTTCATCTGGACCAGTCAACAGGAATATTGCCCATGGCTCATGTTGAGTCAAGATCAAGACCTAGGCCTTCATCTGGTCCAAACGATATTAAAGACTCTCATAGTCATTCTCTGGATCGGTCGACTGGAGATGACCCATGACCTTCATCTGGTCCAGTCGATGGGAACATTCCCCATGGCTCATGTCGATCAAGATTAAGACCTGGACCTTCATGTGGTCTAGACGATATAGAAGACTACCCGAACCCTCAGCAGGTTTGGGCGATTGGAGATTATCCTAGACCATTATATGGTCTAATCAACAGGGTCACTCCCTATAGATCATGACGGTCTCTCAGATCAACATCTAGATATGGTCGACTGAGGTTCATCTCTGATATTTATTTAGATCCATTAATATGATTTTACCTTTGACAGGTCTAAGCGACATTAACATCCAGATCTGGTCGACCGAGGATCATCCATGATATTTATTTAGTTCCATTAACATGATATGGCCTTTGATAGGTCCAAATGACATCAACGTCCAAGACTGGTCGATTGAGGATCATCCCAGATATTTATTTTCCATCAACACGGTATGGCCTTTGACAGGTCCAAGCGACATCAATGTCTAGTACGCTTACGTGCTTTATATATACCCCAGATGACATACTCATCATAATACTCTCAAAGCCAAGGAATCATTGACTTAGAGAGTAAGGGACAAACTGTACAGGCCAAATTTGGGCCAATGGAATAATTATCTTTTCACTTCAAGCCCTATGACAGATAGAGCCCAAATTCCTTCGAACAATATTCGACCAAAAATTAATAACCTAAACTCTTCTTATTTCGAGCCCAGACAGCCCATTGGTTTTCCAAACATATCCCCCACTGAAAAATATATATTCATAATTAGCCGATTCAGCACCGAAAGCCAATTGTTTAACATGTTAGTTGGGCCCACCATCATAAATATTTCTCCTATTCCAACTAATAGACTATTCCTTAGCCTATAAAAGGATGCAAAACTTAGAGTTACATTCTTTGAAGCTTAAAAATTCTTACTTGAGCTCTTAGAGTATATCACTCTTTAAACACCGGCCCACCATTCTCATAATAATCCGCACAGGTCAAGGTTACCTCAGACCTTATTCTCCCTTTATCTTTTGCTAGTCTTTACTACTGACTTGATCATTGGAGTGCCTACTGCACCCACCACACCGGTGGGTAGAAACTCCACACTCACTCTATCTTTATTTTGCAGTATTGCTAGTGTCATATCATATAAATTCTCGATTATGGACCTAAGGTGAAATCTATTGTCATCAAAATGCCAGTAGAATACAGTTCCCTCAGCTTTAGCTTCTGCTTGCCTAATGGTTCTTTGGAAACCCTCTTAGGCCATTTCATGATCATGATCAACTTCCATTGCTTATGCGGTACTAGGTTCCCACTAAGTGGGTTACATGTTACAGCTTAGCTTCCCCTACTTATGCAATGATAGATCCCATTAAATAGGTTTCATGTCCCTAGGTTATGATGCTAGCGATGTTTTCATGATTTTCGACATATGGAAGCATACGCGGGGGCGACGACCGAATCTCGGTAATATGACGATGCGAGGGAGATGTCCCAATCCCAATCATTGCTTATGTAATCTTTTTAGAAAGTTTTCTTGTCTTACAATTTAAATTCATGTTTACAGTTTTAGTTCGCGTTATCAGTTCATAATTTCACGATTACAGTTACGATTCACGTTGACTGCTTCCAATTTATGTTACAGCTTTCAGTTCATGTGGTTGTTTATTGTTCTTGGTTTCAGTTTAAGTTTTCACTTTGCATTTTACAGTTACAACTTCAGATCATGAGTATAGTTTCTAGGTCAAGAATATAGTTATCAATTAAGTTTACAATTTACATGACATATTGCCTGTTTACAAGTCATATTTATGGATTATAGTCATGTTTTTAGTCTCCAGTCTATGTTTCAGCTTAAAATTCACAGTTTGCAAGTCACATATACAGATTATTGTCAGGTTTATGGGCCTTAGTGCATGTTATAGTTTACAGTTCATTTTATATTTTACAGTTCATGTTGCAGTTGGCAGGTCATGTTTACAGTTCATATTGTAGTTTGCAGGTCATGTTTACAGTACAAAAATATAGTTACAGTTCATTTTGTATCACAATAATGTTTAAATGTTAATGACTACAGTGGTTCAATCAGCTCCAAGTAAGCCCTATATCCCATGTAAATAGAATTACATTGCATGTATTAGTTGTTTCGTTCCAGTACGAATTCGAAGACGAATCCTATTTTGAGGGAGAATGTAACACCTCAGTTATTTTAGCATGTTCATCATGATCATATTGTTCATACATGTGATATTTTATGCACGTGAAAGGTCTATGAATGAACTGACCCTGAACAAGTCAAGTTCAGTCATGATGTAGAGAAAATTTTCAGAATCACGTTTGTGTTATGTTTGTTCTAGCATTCGAACGCAATCAATGTTCGCATTTGTGACTTGTTTATCAGCTTGTTCGAATGAAACTTTCTAGAGGGTGTAAATTGTGGACTATAAAAATGAACTATAATCATAAAACGAGACTTGGAAATCATGAAACATGGACCGTGAATCATGACATGTAAACTATAATACGTAGGTTATACAATATGACTTGTAAATCATGACATGTGATGTAATTTATAAACTATAAATTATAGAAAATAAACTGAAAACCATGGAACATGACCTATAAACCATGACTTTAAACATGTGTGTATGTTGTAAACATGGTCTGAAAACTGTAGACATTAATTGTAAACTATTGATTGTAAACTGAAAACATAATTATAGTTGAACTATAAACTGAAAGTCGTAACTGAAAATAGATATTTTATGCAACTATGATGAAATCAACACCAGTATCATAACCTGGGGCATGCGACCTACTCAGCGGGACCTAGCACCATATAAGCATGGGAACGTGAACATGAACATGAACGTGAATAAGTCAGGGTTTCTGATGTACCATTAGACGAGCTGAAGCTGAGCATACTTCTAGAAGCTGAGCATACTTAAGTAGTTGTAACTGTTGTGGGCCTTATTTAGCGCCGTGTGAACAGGAAAACATGAACATGAACGCGAACATGAATGTGAGCATACTCGAGTAGCTATACTAAAGGGACGACACTCTATTAATGTTTGAAAATATTTAATGGCTTATACTTGTAAACATGCAAATCGCATACTGTAAAACATGAAACTTAACTTGTAAATCTTGAAAATCATGAACAGTAAATCATGTAACATAAGCTATAAACATGAGGCACAATTTGTAAGCCGTGAAATATGAAAATGAAACTATAAGTTGACAAATAAACTGTGAAATACAAACTATAATGTGGGGTAATATCCCAAATATTTTCAGAACGGTTCTAAAAACTTTCCGAATTGAAGTTTGGAATTTGGAACTGATTGATATTTAAAAATAAGGCTCTATGTATTGGAAAATAGATTGGAATATTTTTAAGTGAAGTTTCATCGCTTTGAAAAATGTGTGATTTCGAGAACCGGTTACACGATTTTTGATTCTATTATTATACGCGTAAAAGTTTCTTGTTTCGGCTATAAAGATAGCAAACGAACTCCGATTGAGTTGATTCTTAAACCATCGGACTCGTTTTTCTGTTTGTGTTGAACACTTTTTGAAATTAGCATCAAAATGGCTTCAAAATAGCTTATTTCCGAAAACACCCTTCTAAGTGGGGGTAATTTTGTAATTTCTGGAAGAATGGTATTTTATGTAAGGCTTCTTTACTGTTCATAAAAAAAAGAAAGGGGAAGAGAAGAAAAATGAGAGAGAGAAGGAGAATAGAGAGAAAGAGAGGCATGGTCGGTGCACAGCTGGTCGGCCACCCCCGGTGATGCACACCGGCACCGCCGGCTTTGTCCAGAGCAGGCCGGCCACGTGGTGGCTGGCAATTCCCTAATAGACGGTTGGTGCGGCAAGAAGAATGGGGAGAAAAATACGGAAATGGGTTTGTTGATCTCGGCTTCTCGCTTCATTTCACGACCCGAGCCACTGTTGGACAATTATGACCCATAGCATCACTATTTGTACATAACATGGTTTTGTTGTACAAATTAACCATGTGACAAAGGAAATTGCTCTTTTATCATTTGTAATTGGATTACCGGGATATATAAATTATAAAAGTCCATATGATTAGTTCCGGATTAATAAGATATAAGACAGTATTAATCCACTAAGGTTTAATCATTAAAAAATCCTTAGTCGTAGTATTATCGAGATTGGACATCGATAATATGGAATAGACTAGTATTGCACTTGTGCGCGTTATGGGAGCATAACTACATAGTTCTCATATATTTAGGTATTGGATACTCATGCAAGTGTAATATGAGGTTGTGTTTACCGATGGTACGGAAATAGCTTCGCTCTGGATAGACCCCTCGGAAGTCCATTGGTAGTATGAATATGTGTTTATGGAAGTCCGAATCAGGGTAGGTGTATTTGGTCTTAACCTGAGACTTACATCGCTAATACTTGCGACAATCAATGTACTTTGGTTTTGGTCGTCTAGGGCTTTAACAGGTTCTGTGTACGCCTCTTCTGGGTATATTGAGAATCGTAGTGTATTGGGTGTGATGTCGAGATGGAAGTATCACTCCAGTCATATGGAGATGATGGTCATGTAGGATACAGAACTGGTACTCTTATATGTTACAGCTATCGGGATAATATGACTAGGTCATGTTTATCCGATTATAGAAACTAGTTACCAGAGATCTGATATGTGCTGCGTACGGGACATACACAATTCCAACCTCAGGCCTAGCACGTGACATCCGATACTGGATCGCAATACGTAATATTATGTATACTACGCCTGATACATATTACATATTCCTTTAAGAATATTTCTGGAGAATTGGGTAGGCACGGTGCTTTGTTAGAAGCCAACCATGTCTTATAAATCGGTAAAAACGTAGTACTAGGTACGTACATGTTCGGATAGTCCGACGACCGGATTTACTGTCAACATATCCAGGGATCTCATGGGTCGCTTCCCGAAGATTCACCGATGACGTATGACTCGCACATAATTAATCTGGGATTAATTAGTAGAGAGAGAAAATTAATCTAGGATTAATTGCGGAGATATTTTATCTGGGATAAAATACTATTTAAAGAGAGAGAACGATTAATTTGGAATTAATCGATAAAATAATATATTCGATATATTATACGAAATTGGATTTTGACGCGGAATTAAAATTATATTTTAATTCGGGCGAACGAGTTAATTCAGAATTAATTCTCTAGCGATGTGAATAGTAATTTTGCTAGGCATAATTATTTAATTAAATTTGATTTAATTATGTCGCAACGGAAAACACGTTAATTCGGAATTAGCGAACCCGAACCCGGGATGTGTTGCGGGCCCACTCGAATTTTGAATCAAGTGGGGCCCATATGTCACATCACTTGTCACTTTAGTTACTTTTGGTGATGGATTTTGGTGAGAATGATGATAGCTTGTAATTCACTCAAGTTGATGGCATGAATGACTAATACCAAATATTTGGTATATCATTTTTTAATTGATTTTTGAAATCAATACACAAGTCAACACACTCAAAACTCTCACTCACTCTCACGGTTTTTACAAGCCATTTTCTCTCCCTCTCTTTGCCTCTCAATTGCCAAGAGTTGTATGAAGAAATTGGAAAATTTGTTGCAAATTTTTCAAGAGCTAGCACTCAAAGGAGTCTCACAAAGGTGATAGGGAAACCCATTCATGATCATGGAATCTCAAAACAAAGCTTGGAGCTTGGAGCACACAAACAGGAGCTTGGCCGAGAGTCATCCATAGAGGAAGAAATTTTCTTTGTTCTTCGCATCGCAAAAGCCGATCAAAGTGAGTATTTCGCAACTTTACTTTGATGTATTCGCACTTTTCAAAGCTTAATATGATCTTGGTTTGACCTAGAAAACCCAATAATAGTATCAGAGCCATGATTAAGCATGAAATTGAAAATTAGGGTAAAATTTGGGTAAAATTGATTTGAG
>SKCR01002550.1:0-27848 GCA_019454045.1 Zanthoxylum bungeanum
GCTGATGTGAAATCGATCCATTTTCGAACCATTACTGATGTGGGACTTGACCTTGGGACTCATCCCCAAAAGCGGATACTGTAACTGATGTGGGTCTCGACCCTGGGACTCATCCCCGAAACTGATACTGATATGGGCCTCACCCCACACTTATACTGATATGGTCCTTGCCCTAAACTGATACTGATATGGGCCTCACCCTAGACTGATACTGATATGGGCCTCGCCCCAAACTGATACTGATATGGGCCTCGCCCCAACACTGATACTGATATGGGCCTCGCCCCACACTTATACTGATATGGGCCTCGCCCCAAACTGATACTGATATGGGCCTCGCCCCACACTGATACTGATATGGGCCTCGCCCCACACTTATACTGATATGGGCCTCGTCCCAAACTGATACTGATATGGGCCTCACCCCCATACTGATACTGATATGGGCCTCACCCCCAGACTGATACTGATATGGGCCTCGCCCCAAAATGATACTAATACTGATGTGTCTCCAAACCCGGAGTGCCGTACCTGGCAGAACTGATCTGATGTTTCCATACCCGGAGTGCCGTACCTGGCAGAACTGATCTGATATCTCTATACCCGGAATGCCATACCTGGCAAAACTAATCCGATATCTCCATACCTGGAGTGCCATTTTTTGGTGAGTGATAAGACAGTGGTCCATTTTTGAACCGTCATTGTTGTGAAATTGGTCCATTTCCGAACCGTTTCTGATGTGAGAGTGGTCCATTTCCGAACCTTTTCTGATGTGAATGTGTCTCCATACACGAAGTGCCATATCCGACGATATTGATACTGATGTGATGTGGGCCTCACCCTTAGAATGCCATACCCGGTGAAACTGATACTGATGATGTTGTGGGCATCGCCCCCAGAATGCCATATCTGGCGAAGACTGATAGTGATGTGGGCCTCAACCCGCAGAGTGCCATACCTGGCAAAGACTGATAATAATGTGGGCCTCGCCACCCAGAGTGCCATACCCGGCAAAGACTGATAGTGATGTGGGCCTCAACCCGCAGATTGCCATACTCAGCAAGGATGCTACTGATGATGTGGGCCTCGCCCCTAGATTTTCATACTCAACAAAGACTGATACTGATGTGAATGATTTATTTCAAACTATACTGCTCTCCTCGAGACAATCCTGATAGCTAAACATATTTTTATCCTTAACGAATGCTTCGTGTCGAAACCTGAGAACCTTCAAAGTACTTACTCAATTTCGATTGTCTGAATGGGTGATCTGAACTAGACTCTTAGTGCGTGTGTGCTAAGGCTCTTTCGTAGCTTAGTCCTTTAGTAAGCCAACTCGATGATTTTGCTTTGGAGAATCGAACTAGTGGGTCTAACCAACCTGGATGTCTTAATCACGTTCTGTGATTACTTAAGCATACTCAATATGATATGGTCTTCGTATTTTTTTTTGTCTCTTTCTTTTCATTTTCCTTTTTTTTTTTTTTTTCTTTTTTCTTTTCTCTTTTCTTTTCTGACACACCTACCCTTTAAGGTAGCATTTCTCCTCATGGTGGTCCTAATACTCGCCCATGGGTAGCTTCACGCTTATCGGTTATATGTGGTCTATTTTTTCTTTTTTTTTTTATTTCAGAGACTTTTTCTTTATTTCCAACCATATCATATATCATAGCATCATTAAACAAGTGTGGAACCCAGGCAAACGGTCATTCACTAATACATAATCTCTTCAACTAGTCACCTCGATAACTACTCAGGTTTCTACTGCTAGGATCCCGTAATCAAGTGCTCGTGAGTCTAACTGAGATCAATCCATTCAGAATACCGGAAGAGAGCGTGTCTTGCACTTATCATTTCTAGGGTTTCTCCCTACAGCAAACAATGTCATCACCGGAAATATGTCTAACTATCAAAGATTTTTTTTTTTTTTTTTTTTTGCAGTCATTCCACAGAATTCTTCCGTAATCTTCTGATAATGTGGGCTTCGCCCCTTGGGATCCATTCCCGAAACTCAAACTCATGTGGGCCTCGACCCTGGGATTCCTCCTCAATACCAACATCAATGTGGGCCTCAACCCTCAAATTAATACCTGAATCTAACACCAATGTGGGCCTCAACCCTCAGATTATTACCCGAATCCGATACTGTGCTTTCACTGTTTCTGAATGGCTTGTCTTTGCCGCTTTCTATTTTCTTCTTCAAAACCTGTGAACATAAAACAAAACAAACACAAAAGGAATGCAAAATGGGTTATGTGTATGCATGCATGTATGTGTTTCTTATCCCGTCGGGTTAGGTCTTCCGCAGATTCTCTTGGTGACTGCTCAATCTTCTCTTTTTCCTAACCCAACGGGTATCTATGATGTCTTTTAAAACTGCATGTTAGCATGTATGCACGTAATGCATGAAATACACAAGTCTATCAAGATGTTTATACAAGTTGGTCCATTATCATTTTAAAGCATTTAATCATAATATTGTTGGGTGCAAACTTGTCCCAGTTGAAAAGGCCCAACAAGTTTATACTTTTGCGATACATGGCTAAACAACTTCAAATGATAAGAGGCCCAAATACAAAATGGCCCATCGGTATTTTAGAAACTTTTGACCCAATTGTCAAAGGACACAAACTCGTTCCAGTTTAAATGGCCCAACCAGTTCATATCTCTTGACAAAAAGTCCAATTGAATCCAAATAACGATAGTCCCAAACACAAGCATAAAAGAAATGATTTCTATGGGTCATACAACTAGGGTTCACATGCAGGTTTAAACGAATGTAAACAAAGGCTCTCGTTGACGAAGGATTGGCCACAACTAGGACTCCCCACTCAAGGGTTCGAGCGACCAAGTGAGCGCACCTTTTTTATACCTTACGGTACGTGCCAACAAGTTATGGCGTGTGACTGACTGTCAAATAGATTTCCCGTTGTAGATTCCCCAGAGGGAGGGTGGAGCGAGGCTCTCTTAAATACCCTAGCCTCTCAGGCTCTTATCGCTTGGTGTCAGGAATAAACAACGAGTCCTCCAAATTAGTCTATCACAATGAGCTACGGGTGAATGATTATCTAGGTGCCCTCACAGCTTTTCCTTATAGAAAGGTAGTGAGTGAAGGAAGACACCAAACCATCACCTAGCTTTAATAACACCTTTGATTAAACTCTCTAAACCCACAGTAGACATGGTTAATTTAAAGCACAAATCACAAACATTACAAGACATTATTTCGGGGCCGATTCTCTTATCCCCAGTGGAGTCGCCAGACTGTAGGACACAGAAATGGGGCGACGATGTTCCGGGCTCACGGCCCGGTTGGGAGTACGGAGTAGCCCACGGGGGACTAAACCGGAGAAATAAAATGGGGTCGCCACCCGGTGTGAACCGGGAAAAATGATTTAAGGCCGCACTCACCCCTCGCAAGGGAAGACCTCAAACCGTTGGGTTAAGAATGGTCCCTTACTTATGGCACTTGTAATGAACGGATTTGTGCAATAATTTAACCAAGTCTACACAACATACATGTCTGAGATTATCCTAGATCTAATTCACGTTCATAAAGGTAAACATACAATATCACACAACGAACATGTTACATTATCAAACATGAAAACTAAACAACAACCTAAACAAACATAGATAAAACTCATATTGCGAAGTAAATAACTATAACATACATAGGGAAATAACATACTAACAACCTAATCATGCTTAAGGAATAAACAACATACTAGCAACCTAATCATGCTCAAATACAAGGTTTGGATGAAACGAAATACGTGTGTCTCTCAAGTGATACGTGGCATTGTATCCCGAGTGCAAACCGCAATACCGTCCATTCGGGTTCGGCTACGGAATTTACGTCCAGGTTTCCATCTGATATACCACAAGAGAGAACACATATTCCGTTCACCCAGAAATCACATCATGCACCAATTAACAATATTCATGCGAAATAAAGTAATAAAGTAACTAAAAATAAAGGATAATAAATAAAAGGGGTGCCCTCAGGTCTTACCTTTTTAGTCGCTTTCCGGGAGTGCGTTTCACGGTGCCGAAAGGGATATCGTTTTACTGTTTTCACTGGTCCGCTGTTTCCACTGTTTTCACAGGTTCACTGTTTTCTCTGTTTTCATTAGTCCGTTGTTTCCGCTGTTTCCATGGGTCCGCTGTTTCTACTGTTTTATCCATTTTCACTCGCGGTTTTCTCTGTGTTTTTTTTCTTTGTTTTTCTCACTGGTTTCACTGGGTTTTCAGTCTATTTCTTTGGTCACTTTTTGGGACGATTTGAGACAATTTTAAGTGCGGTTTTGGGTGGTTAGGGGGACTGGTTGGGGCCGTTGTTTTCAGTTGGATGGCTTGCTATTTGAAGGGCTTTGTGCGTATATTCAGGATGTTGTTTGAAGGGCTATGTTATGCAGTTTCTGGAGTAGTTTTTATAGGACTGGTTCTGAATTATTTGGCTTATTTATGTGGCTTAAGAGGGCTGAAGTTGAATGTCATCGTGGTTGGCTTATGCCTGTGTTATGAAGGGCAGTTCACTGGTAGTGTTTATGCGTGATGAAGGAGGGGCTTTGGGCATGATGAAGGGTTCCAAGGATAGTGAATCCGGCGTCAATGGCATGAGTTAAAGGGCTTTCAGAGGTCTGCTTGGTACAAGGTTCACGGCTGTTTGCTAGTGAGTCCGTGCAAGGTGTGTGTCCTTTGAACTTGTGAGTGGCTTCATGCACGTTCAACGTGCAGTTTGGTGAGAGAGGACTAAGGGTTCTTGATGGCTACGTGAGGGCGGTGTGTTTGGCCGAGAGTGTGATGATGGTTGATAGCCGTATAGGTTGATGTGTTGTGAGGGTTTTGAGGTAGAGGGTTGATGGGTTCTGCCGTGAGGGTGAGACGGCTGCCGAGAGGGGGCTGCTTGTGTTTGTTTGAGAATAAGAGGGCTGCCGAGGGTTAGGAGTGATGATGGTTGGTTTATGTGTTAAGGGTTGTTACATATGAGCCGCATGAAGGCTGTATAGGGGCTGTGAGTGTGGCTAAGACAGAGGCAGTAACGGTGGTTGAGTGAGGCAGTGGCGTGTGTTGGCCAGGGCTGATTGTGGATGTGTGCGCTGAATGGAGTAGCTGGGCAGTGCGTGAGTTGATCAAGTGCGTGAAGGGCTGCTGTGGGTTTATTTTTGGCAGTATGTATGCATGGTGAAGGGGCTGATCAATGTGATCTGTTTGTGAGTGAGAGATTGAGTGATGAGAGAGTGTCTAGGGTTCTCGGCTTGGGGCGTGATGTGGGTCCTTGGGGACTTTGTGGCGTGAAGGGTTTTTTTGTCGCAAAGTGAGTGAAGTCCCCCCTGCGTGAAGGTGATTAAGGGTTTATATGGTAGTTGTTTTTGAAGTGAGAGAGGGAGAGACAGCATGGGTGCTTATGGGTAGTAGCATGGGCGTGCAGAGTGGTTATGAATGGTGGTTAGCATGAATAGGGTATGGTTTGCATGGGTGCTTGTATGGAGGGTACAGGGGAATAATGGTTGATTGTGGATGGGTGAGAGATGGGTTGTGATGGGCGTGAGGCAGGGTGAGGTTAGGGTTTTTTTGTTATTTGGTGTTTGTTAATTTGCATGAGTGGGGTTTTGGAATATTGGTTCACGTGGGAGTGTATGGGGGGTGGTATGTGCTTTGTTGTTTATTATTTGGTGAGGGGCGGAAAATGTGGCATTTTGGTTTGTTTTTTTTTGGAAAGTGGAAATGGGGTATGGTGTTTTGGCTTTTTGTTTTGGTTATTGTTAAAGTAGGGTGGATCCACATGGGTGAGGGAAGGAAATGAGGTGTGGTTTGTGAACCGGGCCGAGGATAAATTTAAAATTGAGACCGAACGAGCGAACCCGAAGCTTGAACAAGAGAACCAAATCCAATAAAAATGTCAATTCTTGACCCTTCCCTTCCGACGACCGCTTTCCGCAACTTCCGTAACTAAAAATTAGTGCCTCCATTCGAGGCTCATCATTGGGCTGATATGCAAAAATGCAATGCCTACAATAGGCAAGGGGATGTTTTACCTTGTTGGGGAAGGAATCAAATTTGTGTATTAATTAGGAGATATTTTTAATTTAGTATGTGATAGGGAAAATCTTTTAATTAAGGGAAGTGATTTGATTTATTCTTTTTAGTTAAGGATATGATTTATTTAAATTGGTAGGTGATTAAATTAGGAATGTGATTTAATTTGTGAGATGTGTTTTAATTTTGTTTTAATTTTTAATTTGTGAGATGTGTTTTAATGGGTTTGGTGTGTTTTAAAACAAAGGTCCAACAAGCGAACCCGAAACGAAACAAGCGAGTTAAATCTGACAAAATGCTAATTTCCAACTTTACCCTTCCAACGTTCGTTTCTCGCGGCTTTCACAACTAAAGAGGTAGTGTCTCCATACGAGACTCATCATCGGGCTAATATGCAAAAATGCAATGCCTACAACTACCGTCCATTCGGATTCGGCTACGGAATTTACGTCTGGGTTTCCATCCGATATACCACGAGAGATAGCACAAAATCATTCATCCCATGGCCACAACACACATGAATCAATAATACACATGCGAAGAAATACTAATAAATAATAAAAAAAGATGAACGAGAATAAATAAAAGGGTGCCCTCATGTCTTACCTTTTAAGTCGCCTCTTGAAAGTGCGTTACTCGGCCGTCGGAAGGGTTAATGCTCCGCAACTCCTCCGGTTCACTGGTTTTCTGTTTTCCTTCGTCGCCTCACTATTTTGGGCTGTTGTTTCCTCTATTTTTGCTGCTGTTTTCTGGTCGTTATTTTTGGTTGTTGTTTGCGGTATTTGGGCAGTTCTGGGTGACTGTTTTGTACGGTTTTGGGGGTATTTTTGTTGCAGTTTTTTTTATGGTTATTTGGGTAGTTTTCTAGGCAGTTTTTGCGGCAGTTTAGGTGCAGTTTGTTGGGCAGATTTACGGTAATTGTAAGGGGTTTCAGGGGGTGTTTTCTGTGGTAATTGGGCAGTTTTTCTGGGCTGTTTTGGTGAAGGATTAAAGCAGTTTTTTTGGGCTATTTTTGGTTGTATTTTGCAGCAATATAGGCTGGTTTCTTGGCTGTGTTTCACGGTAAATAGAGGTTTTAGGGGTGGACTATTTTGGTGATTGAAGGTGTTCTTAGGGGTTGGTTTTGGCGTGAGTGAAGGCAGGGCTTTGGTTGCTGTTTGGCGTGATTTAGGGATGCTGGATGGGTTGTTTTGTGCTGTTGTTGGAGTTGGTTTATTGATGGTGTTTCACGGCAATGGGGACTGTTCTTTTTTTTTTTTTGGGTGTGAATGCTAGGGGTCTAAGAGCTTGGTTTGGGTGTTTTTTTATAGGAGAGGGTTGAGGTTGTCTTTGTACGGGTAGGGAAAGTACCATGCAATTTATGGAGGGTATCTCTAATTAGTGTGTCATAAGGAAAATATATTCACTTTATGAAGGTAATTTATTGGATTGGATTTGATTTTATTTAGTTTAGGCATGTGATTTAATTTAATTAGGAAGGTGATTTATGGGATTTGATTTGCTTTCATTTATTTGGGAAGGTTATTTGATTTGATTTCTTTAATTCGGGAAGGTGATGTGTTTAGATTTCAACATGTGTTTAATGTGTTAATTATTATTTTAGAGGGATTTAGTGGCTTGGGCGTGTGATTGGAGAGCTTGTGGGCATGTGTTTGGTTCTTTTTGGTGGGCTTGGTGTGTGGGCTTGGTGATGTGTGGGCTTAGTATGTGGCTTGGTGTGGATTGCGGGGTTTTGGACCAAAAATGAATTTTAAAATAGAGATCCAACGAGCGAACCCGAAGCTAAGCAAACGAATTAAGTCCAACAAGGTATCAATTTCTGAATTTTCCCTTCCGACGTCTGTTTCCCGCGACTTCCGCAACTTAAAGGGTAGTGCCTTAGTACAAGGCTCATCATCGGGACTTATATGCAAAAATGTAGTGCCTACACCTTCTTTTGTATAGAGAAACTCTTCTGAGTTCTGATAAAACTAACCCTAACATTGTCTTGCCTAGTGTGTTTACTTCTTTATTGCAGGATTATGATGATGTGTTTGCAGAGGAGATACCTCATGGCTTACCACCACTTCGAGGTATTGAACATCATATCGATTTCATCCCAGTGGCGGTCATTCCTAATGGACCAGCCTACCGCATTAACCCTGAGGAAACTAAGGAGCTCTAAAGGCAAGTGGGGGAGTTGATGAGAAAAGGGTACATCCGGGAGAGCATGAGTCTGTGCGCAGTTTCGGCCTTTTTAGTAAGAAAGATATGGTACATGGAGAATGTATGAGGATTGTCGAGCAGTCAATAATATCACTGTAAAGTATTGCCAACCTATCCCTAGATTAGATGGTATGTTAGATGAATTATATGGGTCTTTTATTTTTTCTTAAATTGACCTTAAAAGTGGTATCATCAGATTAGGATGTGGGAAGAGGATGAATGGAAGACTGCTTTTAAAATAAAATATGGACTATATTAGTGACTTGTGATTCCATTTGGGCTTACAAATGCCCCCAGCACTTTTATGCATTTGATGAATCATGTTTTGCGTGCTTTTTTTGGGAAAATTTATGGTCATATATTTTGATGATGTTTTAGTGTGCGACAATAATTTAGATGAGCATGTAGGACATGTGCGATCTGTGTTTGATGTTTTGAGGAAGGAATTATTGTATACGAATCTAAAAAAAAATGTGACTTTTGCATGGAAAAAGTTATATTTCTGGGATATGTCATTAGTGTTCAAGGCATTGAGGTCGATGCAGACAAGGTTAAGGCCATTCGTGAGTTGCCTACACCTAAGAGCATCACTGAGGTTAGGAGCTTCCATGAACTAGCCAGTTTCTATAGGAGGTTTGTAAAAGACTTTTACACTATTTCCGCACAACTTACTAAAGTCATAAAGAAAAATATTTGTTTTCATTGGGGGGAGGAATAAGAAAGTGACTTTAAACTCCTTAAAGATCGTTTATGTTCTACGCCTATTTTAGCTTTACCTAAGGATGAGTGGTAAATAGATCACTATTTCCCACTCCTTTAACTTAATATTTTTTACAGTTTCTTGAGTTTTGTGAATATTTTGATATGTTTTGTGGTATTTTGAAGATAAATAAAATAACAGGACTCTCTGGAGGCAATTCGGGGCCAAAATAGTGAAAAACAGACAAAAGGGCAAAAATGTAAATTTCTTGCTAAAATACGCCATTTGCTAAAATATGCCGTGCTGAAATGCATCATCTGCTAACGTGCGCCGGACATTGCTAACATGCGCCGGACACGTGGACCAATCAGAGAAGTTTTGCTATCATCAGCCATTGCTAACATGCGCCTGTCACGTGTCAACATCACAATAAATCATGTTAACGTGCGCCGGACACATGTCACCATCACATGCTGCCGACACTCATCATTGAAAATGCATCATTGCTTATGTCATGCTGATGTCAGTGTCACGACGTGCATACTCTTACGTGTCGCGACACCGAGCCAATAATTCAGTTAATCATTCAGCCGATGCCACGTGTCACCATATCGTGAAGCTTAATCCACATGTCAACAATCTACGGCGCGTCGCGATGCGCAATAGCAAATTTTTTTCTATAAATAGAGGCCGAATTTCATTTGTAAATTCATACTTTCTTCTAAGGAATTCCTTAAGAATACTAAGAAGATTGTATCTTGTTTGTTTATTTACAGCTTTTTGTATTTAATTTTATTTACTTTTACGCACTAGTAATTTCATTTCTTTACTTTTCAGTTTTTACTTTTAAGCAATAGTACTTTCTTTTCTTTACTTTTCAGTATTTACTTTTCAGCAATGAGGAGGTAACTCCCCCCTGCTGGGGTGAAAGGTAAAGCTTTTATTAGTAATATATAGATTAATCTCCTTTAATTATAATATATAAACTATTTAAAACCTGACTTAATGAGGATACCGCCTTTATGGTCGGTTGGACTTAATGAAATTGGTTTTAACCTAACTAAACTGGATACCGCCTGTATGGTCGGTTGGTAATTATCATAAATTTGACTTAATCAGGATACCGCCTATATGGTCTGTTGGTAATTATCACGCAAAGTTAATATATTATAATAATGGAGATATCTAAATAGAAGTAATAAAAGTGGATACTCTAACCCCATTATTTTCTTTTATTATACTTTTACCTTTTTAATTTCCAGCATTTACTTTATGTAATTTACTTTATTTAAGTTTTATTAGCCTTAGATATGTGTCGTAACTAAGTCCGTTATCTGGGGTTGTGATGAATTCCAATATCACCGGTTTATAAAGGGTTATTTTATAGTTTGGGTAATATGAAGGTTTATTTATTAAGTCTTAAACGTAATGCTTCTTGTTAACTGGCCATTAATAAGATTGATGTGGTAAACTTAAAATAAACTTGACAAAGGAATTTTAGGTTTCAGCCTTAGACTTAATAGCCCACGATCTTCATTGAGGATAGATAACCTTTTAATAGATTTCCATACAGGATAGACATATACCTGTCGGGCGGGGGTAACCATAATTGGAACTTACTCTTAATGAATTCAGGTAACCTAGTTGACATAGACATATGAATAATGGGGTTACACTGGGTATTTGCTTCTGACCATCGACAGAGGCTTTGCATAATTTCGTGTTTCAGGTTAGTAAACCAATATATTACACAAACATGAGATAACTACTTCATCTTTAAAAGATATTGGAAGGATTCACAACCCTGGATAGTTTAATAATATTGAATTTTCCTTTAATTCACTTTCGCATTGTTTTAATTACTTGTTTTAAGTTTAAAGTCACCATTCGATCAAAAACCAATCTATTAGGTACTCGTAAGCATTTAACGTCATAAATTAATAGATAAGGTTTTAAGTCCTCTTGGATCGATACATTTATACTATTTGAATGATATGTGCCATTGCGTTATACTTGTGTGATTATGCCGGTCAAGTTTTTGGCGCCGTTGCCGGGGACTTATTTATATTTTTCTATTAGTTTTTGGGTTAGATACCTTACTTGTATCTAATTTCTTTTTACTGATTATTTATGTTTTTTGTGTTTCAGGTTCTCAAACACAACATGAGACGAACCAGAAGCTTTGAAATCTAACTGCTTGACCCAAAGATTGAAAGAACTATCAGACAGTTGAGAAGGGAAAGGTGAGAAGGCCAAGAAGCACTGATCAACATGGAACCTGACTCTTTGGAAGTTGCACCACCAATTCCCATTCGAGACAGAACTATTCCGTGGTCGACAGCTTCATTTCCTGTATTGTACTTCCTCTCTTACCAGAAAATGCGTGTGACATCAAAACATGCATTCGAATGATACAACAGTCAATTCAATTGGGGGGAATGCAATTGAAGATCCTAATACCCATATCAGCAACTGCCTGGAAGTTTGTGGCAATTTTAATTACAATCGAGTAGCTGAAGAAGCAATGAGACTGCGTGTTTTTCTATATTCCTTGAAAGACTGAGCTAAAGCTTGGCTATATTCACTACTAGCAGGTTCCATCACAACTTGGAACACTCTAGCCATCAAATTCCTTGCAAAGTACTTTCCAACAGCCAGAACTGCAAAGCAGAGGAATGACATCACATCATTTGTACAACATGACTCGGAATCCCTATGCGAAGCTTGGGAAAGGTACAAAGATTTACTCCGGAAATGTCCTCACCATGAAATTGCAAAGTGGCAACAAGTCCAAACATTCTATAATGTACTTTCCAGAATAATGAGAACCACAATTGATGCTGCTGCTGGAGGAGCTTTAATGGCAAAAGGAGAAGATCAGACCTGGGATTTAATTGAAGAAATGGCCAACAACAATTCCTTGTGGCCAACAGAAATGAGCGTGATCCAAAGAATTACTGGAATTTATGAAGTTGGAGCCAACACAACAGTGAATGCCAAGCTGGATCAGATATGAAAATTCATGGAAACTCTTAGCATGCAAGGTAATGCTGGATCCACAAGTTCACCATATGGAGGAGCACCAGAGACAAACTAACATGAAGAGATGGTGAATTATGTCAAAACTTTCAACAGATAAAGGAACAATCCATATTCCAACACCTACAACTCAGGGTGGATGAATCATCCCAATTTCACTTGGAGCAATAATTCAGGGCAAAAGAACTATCCACCACCTGGATTCCAACAACAAATCAAAGACAATGATCATGAAAAAGAACCAGGATAGCAGAAGTGCTAGCTCAGTTAAAAAAATATGATGTTATGTTTCAGAGCCCATCAGCTTCTATTAAAACACTGGAGAATCAAATTGGACAACTGTCCAATGCTCAGAGTTACAGACCGTCAGGTAACTTCCTAGTAACACAGAACCAAATCTAAGGAAACGAGGAAGAAGCAATGTCAAGCCATTACTTTGAAAAGCGATAATGAAATCAATAAAGATGTTGGAATCAAGGCATCCATTGAAGAAGTTCCAAAAGAATCAGTTCCATAGATGTTGGAAAAAGCAGCAAAGGAAAAAAAGCAAGAAAGAATCACTCCACCTCCACCTTTTCCACAGCGTCTCCAGAAAAACAAACTAGACAAACAGTTTGCTCAATTCCTGGAGGTATTCAAAAAGCTGCATATCAAAATCCCATTTGCAGAAGCATTGGAAGAAATGTCCAGCTATGTCAAATTCATGAAAGACATTCTTTCACGAAAGTAGAGATTGGGAGATTACGAGACAATAGCATTGACAGAAGAGTGCAGCACCATAATTCAGAGGAAACTTCCCATAAAGTTGAAAGATCCTGTCAGTTTCACTGTCCCATGCACCATTGGAGAGAGCATTACATCGGTAAAGCTTTATGTGATTTAAGTGCAAGTTTTAATTTGATGCCTTTTTCGATTTACAGGAAATTACAGATTGGAGAAGCAATGCTCACCTCAGTCTCTCTCTAACTTGCTGATCGAACACTCGTATTTCCGAGAGGTGCAGTTGAAGATGTGCTGGTCAAAGTCGACAAACTCATTCTCCCAGCAGATTTCATTATCCTTGACATGGAAGAAGACAAAGATGTACCTATCATCCTAGAGATACCATTTTTGGCTACGAGACAAACTATTATTGATGTACAAAAAGGAGAACTAACCATAAGAGTACATGACCAAGAGATCGGTGACGCTGTCCCGGGCTCGCAGCCCTGTCGGGAGTACGGAGTAGCCGCGGGGGACTAAACCAGAGAAATAAAATGGAGTCGCCATTGTAGGCACTGGATTTTTGCATATAAGTCCCGATGATGAGCCTCGTATGGAGGCACTACCTGATAAGTTGCGGAAGTCACGGGAAACGGACGTCGGAAGGGAAAATTTAGAAATCAATACATTGTTGGACTTAATTCGTTTGCTTAGCTTCGGGTTCGCTCGTTGGATCTCTGTTTTAAAATTCATCATCGGCCCAAAACCCCACAACATACACCAAGCCACACGCCCAAGCCCACCAAAAAGGCCAAGCCACACGCCCAAGCCTCCAAGCCCAATCCAAAAATAATTAACACATGTTGAAATCCAAATCAAATCACCTCCCAAATTAAATAAATCAAATCAAATCACCTTCCAAATTAAATAAATCAAATAAATCCCTCTCCTAAACAAAATAAATCACATTCCTAAATTAAAGAAATCATTTCCTTATAACAAACTAATTAAATCTTCTCCATGATCACACAATCTCCATTTCCTACCCATACAAGGACAATCCTAACCCTCTCCTATAAGAAGAGACATAAACCATACACTCTCTTACCTAGACTCTCACGACACAACACCACAAAAATCAAAACCCTAAGCCATGGCTCTCCTTCCCCTCTCACCTCTCTCTCTCGGCAATAAACCCTAGAGCATCCTTCTCTCATCTCTTCTATCTCATAAACCCTCCCATCCCTTACAAAATAATAAACCCTAACAATCAACCACTCGGCCACCTGCTTCTCTCTTCTTCCAAGCCCACTGGCCATGCAGCAAACCCTCACGTAAAACACACCTCAACCCCTTCACGTAACACCATACTCAGCCAGCTCACTCACGCCCATGATCGTCACAAGCAACAACAAAATAGCAAACGGTGAACTATTTATGCCTCCCTCACCTCTATACACTCTCTCTCATGGCAGAACCATAAAAAAACCCTAGCTTCCTACACGAACATTGTCTCCTTCCTCTCCTCACTTGCGCATGAAGACTAGAAACCCTAACAGCCCTCTGCTCTCTCTCTTCACGCCTTAAGCCCCCACCAACTCCACTATCGACATAAACCCTAAGTCCTATCTCTATCTCCCTCATCTCTCTCTATATGAAACAACAACAAACCCTAAAAAAACCTCTGGCTCCACACTACCCCTGTGCATAAAATAATAAAATACCACGACTCTCATGTACCTGTAGGACACAGAAATCGGTGACACTGTTCCAGGTTCACGGCCTAGTTGGGAGTATGGAATAGCTCACAGAGGAACTAAATCGGAGAACAAAATGGAGTCGCCACCTACTGTGAAATGGGATAAAGATTTAAGGCCGTACTCACCCCTCGCAAGGGAAGACCTCAAACCGTTGGGTTCAGAATGGTCTCTTACTTATGCCACTTGTAATGAAATGATTTGTGCAATATCTTAACCGAATCTACACAACAGATATGCTCAAGAGTAACTTAGGTCTAGTTCACATTCATCAAATTAAATCCTATGTCTAAGTTTGCATGCTTTGAAAGTAAGTCATTATAACGGAAAGCATACAATGTAACACAATGAGCATAGTGAACCATTAAATATAAAAAATTTAAACAAATAATCATTTAAGCACAAACGTAAACTAAATTCCTAATGCGAAAACAAAGAACTAAATCATGAATAAAGAAATAACATAATCATACTTAAAATAACATACTAGATTAAATCATGCTAAATAATCTACTAGACTAAATCATGCTCGAATACAAGGTTAGATGAAACGAAATACATGTGTCTCTCAAGTGGTACGTAGTATTGTATCCCGATTACAAACCGCACTACCGTCTATTCGGATTCGGCTACGGAATTTACGTCCGGGTTTCCATCCGATATACCACAAGAGAGACCACATATTCCGTTCATCTGGAAATCACATCATGCACCAATCCACAACACTCATATGAAATAAAGTACTAAAATAAATAAAAATAAAGGATAATAAATAAAGAAGGTGCCCTCAGGTTTAACCTATTTGGTAGTCTCTCGGAAGTGCGTTACACGGCCGTCGGAAGGGTTAATGCTCTGCAACTCCTCCGGTTCAGTGGTTCAACATTTTCCTTCACTTTTTCGCTGTTTGGACTGTTGTTTTTACTTCGTTTTACTGCTATTTTGTTGCTGTTTTTTTAGTCACTGTTTTTGCTGTTTTAAGTGAAGGTTTTTTGCGGTTTTGGAGGGTGATGGGGCTGTGTTTTGTCATTATTTTGGGGCTATTGTTGGTGTAGTTTGGGGAAAATTCTGGACTGTTTCAGGGGCAGGATATGCGGCAATTTAGGTATGAAACTGGGCAGTTTGTGCGGTAAAAAGATGCAATTTATGGGGGGCAGAATATGCGGCTGTGAAGGGCTAGACAATTAAGGTTTTATGCGTGCAGTGAGGGGGGTTTATGCGGCTATTTTGGGGGTGGACAGTGAGGGTTTTTTGCGTGTAGTGAGGGGCTGGACAGTGGGTGATTTGCGGCTATGAAGGGTTTTGTGCATGCAGTGAGAGGCTTTGGTGATGGTATGGTGCGACAATGGAGGTGGGTTTTAGGGCTGTTGTTGGATGACAATGGGGATGGTTTTCTATGCTTTGGGCGTGAGAGTGAGCTCCTCCCTTGGTCATGTGGTGAAGGCTTCTTTTTATAGGCAAAAGGTTGGGTTTTACCTAGTGTAAAAAGGGAAAGGACTTGTGTAATTATGGGAGATATTTTTAATTAGTGTGTGATATGGAAAAATCTTTTAATTAGGGAAGTGATTTGATTTTTATTTGATTTCTTCTCTTTTAGTTAGGGATATGGTTGGTTTTGATTGGGAAAGGGATCCATGTGATTTCTTTAATTTAGGAATGGGATTTGGCTGGATTTCTGCATGTGTTTAATGTGTTATTTTATTATTTGGGAATGTATTGGGCGTGTGGATTAGGTCTTCTTTGGGCGTGAATTTGGTCCATTTTTAGTGGGCTTGGGTGTTTGGTTTGGTGATGTGTGGGCTTGGTGTGTGGTTTGTGGGGGTTTGGGCTAAGGGTGTGTTTTAAAACAGAGGTCCAACAAGTAAACTCGAAGCATAAACAAATGAATTAATTACAACAATGTGTCAATTCTCGACTCTTCTCTTCCGACGTCCGTTTCTCGCGACTTCCACAATTAAAGAGGTAGTGTCTTCATGTGAGACTCATCATCGGGACTTATATGCAAAAATGCAGTGCCTACAGTCGCCCCCACTTTGATGGGACTTGTGCAGTGTGTGACAATGACAATACTATCAAAGTTATGCAATGCATTTTTACTTACCTGGCTCGCCAGCTGCCACCTGACTTGCATGCTGCTTCGAACTGAATGATTTGGTGGTGCCATACCCGACGTGCTAAACCCTATACACGAGGTGTCGTGGTAGTGTCTCCATACCCGGAGTGCCATACCTGGCATGCTAAACCCCATACCCGAGGTGTCGCTATAATATGCCATACCCGGAGTGCCATACCCGACATGCTAAACCCCATACCCGAGGTGTCGCTGTAATGTCTCTATACCCGGAGTGTCGTACCTGGCATGCTAAACCCCATACCCGAGGTGTCGCGGTTGCGTCTCCATACCCAGACTGTCGTAGTAGTGTCTCCATACCCGGAGTGTCGTACCTGGCATGCTAAACCCCATACCCGAGTTGTCGCAGTTACGTCTCCATACCCAGAGTGTCGCAGTAGTGTCTCCATACCCGGCATGCTAAACCGCATACCTGAGATGTCGCAATTGCATCTCAATACCCAGAGTGTCACAGTAGTGTCTCCATACCCGGAGTGTCGTACCTGGCATGCTAAACCCCATACCCGAGGTGTCGCGGTTGCATCTCCATACCCAGAGTGTCGCAGTAGTGTCTCCATACCCGGAGTGCCATACCTGGCATGCTAAACCCTATACCCAAGGTGTCGCGGTTGCGTCTCCATACCCATAGTGTCGCAGTAGTGTCTCCATACCCGGAGTGCCGTACCTGGCATGCTAAACCCATACCCGAGGTGTCGCGGTTGCGTCTCCATACCCAGAGTGTCGCAGTAGTGTCTCTATACCCGGAGTGCCGTACTTGGCATGATAAACCCCATATCCGAGGTGTCGATGTAATATCTTCATACTCGGAGTGCCGTACCTGACATGCTAAACCCCATACCCGAGTTGTCGTTGTAATGTCTCCATACCCGAAGTGTCATACCCGGTAAAACTGATACTGATGTTGGTGTGTCTCCATACCCAGAGTGTCATACCCGACAAGACTAATACTAATGCTGATGTGGGCCTCGCCCCCAGAGTGCCTTACCCGGCAAGACTAATACTGATGTTGATGCGTCTCCATACCCGGAGCGCCATACCTGGTAAAACTGATACTGATGTTAATATGGGCCTCGCCCCCAGAGTGCCATACCCGGCAAGATTGATACTAGTGATGTGATGGTTCATTTCAACATATTGTACTACCTCTCGCGAGATAATCCTGACAGCTAAACATATTTTCGTCCTCAACGAATGCTTTATTTCAAAACCAAAGAACCTTCAAAGTACTTGATACACTCAACTCCGATCGTCTGAACGAGTGATCTGAACTAGACTCCTAGTGTGTGTGTGCCAAGGCTTTTTCGCAGCTTATTCCTTAAGTAAGCCAACTCGATGATTTTGTCTCGGAAACTCGGATCAGTGGGTCTAACCAACCTAGATGTCTTGATCACACTCTGTGATTACTTCGTCATACTCAACATGATATGGTCTTCTTATTTTTTCTCTTGTCTCTTTCTTTTCATTTTGAACTTGATTTTTTTTTCTTTTTTTTTTCTTTCTCTTTTCTATTTTCTTTCTTTGACCCATCCTACCCTTTAAGGTAGCATTTCTTCTCATGGTGGTCCTAATACTCGCCCATGGGTAGCTTCACGCTTATCGGTTATAGGCGGTCTATTTTTTTTTCTTCTCATTGCAGAGACTTTTTCTTTGCTTCCAACCATATCATATATCGTAGCATAAGTAAACCAGGGTGGACATCCAGGCAAACGGTCATTCACTGATCCATCATCTCTTCAACTAGTCATCTCGCCAACTACGTAGGCTTCTACTGTTGAGATCCCGTAATCAAGTGCTTGTGAGTCTAACCGAGATCAATCCATTCAGAATACCAGATGAGAGCACATCTTGCACTTATCATTTCTAAGGTTTCTCCCTACAGCAAACAGTGTCATCACCAGACATATGCTTAATTATCAAAGACTTTTTTTTACTCATTCATTCCATTGAATTCTTCCTTTCGACTGCTGAGAATATGGGCTTCTCCCCCTGAGATTCCTTCGTGAAACTGATACTGGCATGGGCTTCAACCTTGGGACTCATCCCCGAAACTATACTGATATGGGCCTCAACCCTGGGACTCATCCCCGAAACTAATACTGATTCATTCCTGAGTTTTGGGGATGAGTCCTAGGGTCGAGGCCCATAGCAGTATAGTTTCGGGGATGAGTCCCAAGGTTGAAGCCCAGGCCAGTATCAGTTTCACGAAGGAATCTCAGGGGGAGAAGCCCACATTCTTAGCAGTCGAAAGGAAGAATTCCATGGAATGAATGAGTGAAAAAAAAGTCTTTGATAATTAAGCATTTCTGGTGATGACACTGTTTGCTGTAGGGAGAAACCTTAGAAATGATAAGTGCAAGATGTGCTCTCATCTGCTATGTCGAGGCCCATAGCAGTATCAGTTTTGGGGATGAGTCATAGGGCCAAGGCCCACATCAGTATCAGTTTTGGGGATGAGTCTCAGGGTGGAGGCCCACATCAATATCAGTTTTGGGGATGAGTCCCAAGGTCGAGGCAACATCAGTATCAGTTTTGGGGATGAGTCCTAGGGTCGAGGCCCACATCAGTATCAGTTTTGGGGATGAGTCCTAGGGTCGAAGACCACATCAATATCAGTTTTGAGGATGAGTCCCAGGGTCGAGGCCCACATTAGTATCAGTTTTGGGGATGAGTCCCAGGGTCTAGGCACACATCAGTATCAGTTTTGAGGATGAGTCCCAGGGTCGAGGCACACATCAGTATCAGTTTTGAGGATGAGTCCCAGGGTCGAGGCCCACATCAGTATCAGTTTTAGGGATGAGTCCCAGGGTCGAGGCACACATCAGTATCAGTTTTGGGGATGAGTCTCAGGGTCGAGGCCCACATCAGTATCAGTTTGGGAATGAATCCCAGGGTCAAGGCCATATTATAAGCAATTTCGGGAATGAATGCCAGTGTCGAGGCCCATATTATTAGCAGTATCGGGAATGATTCCCAAGGTCGAGGCCCACATTATTAGAAGTTTTGGGAATGAATCCCATGGTTGAGGCCCATATTATCAGCAATTTTAGGAATGAATCCCAGGGTCGTGGCCCACATTGTCAGCAGTATCGGGAATGAATCCAATGGTCGAGGCCCACATTATCAGTAGTTTCGGGAATGCATCCCAGGGTCAAGGCCCACATTATCAGTAGTTTCGGGAGTGGATCCCAGGGCCGAGGCCCACCTTATTATCAGTTTCGGGAATGGATCCCAAGGCCGAGGCCCACCTTATCAGCAGTTTGGAAACAATACCTTCATTTCAATACGGGAACAAGACTATCATCAGTAACGGTTCGGAAATGGACCACCTAAATTCAGTAACGGTTCGGAAATAAACCACCTCAATTCAGTAACAGTTAAGAAATGAACCACCTCAATTCAGTAACGGTTCGGAAATGAACCACCTCAATTCAGTAACGGTTCGGAAATAAACCACCTCTCATCAGTCAAGGTTCGGAAATGGACCACTATCACATCAGACACTGAAAATGGCACTCCGAAAATGGAGAACGGTTCGGGAATGAACTATCACATCATACGCCGAAAATGGCACTCCGAAAATGGAGCACGGTTCAGAAATGAACCACTATCACATCAGACGCCGAAAATGGCTCTCCGAAAATGGAGCACGATTCAGGAATGAACCATCATATCAAACGCCGAAAATGGCACTCCGAAAATGGAGCACGGTTCGGAAATGAACCACTATAACATCAGACGCTGAAAATGGCACTCCGGAAATGGAGCACGGTTCTCAAAATGAACCACTATCACATCAGCGACGCCTCGGAAATGAGGTTTAGCATGCCAGAAATGGCACTCCGGAAATGGAGCACGGTTCAGAAATGGACCACTATCACATCAGCGACGCCTCGGAAATGAGGTTTAGCATGCCGAAAATGGCACTCCGGAAATAGAGCACGGTTAAGAAATGGACCACTTCCACATCAGCGATGCCTCAGAAATGAGGTGTAGCATGCCGAAAATGGCACTCCGGAAAATGGAGCATGGTTCAGAAATGGTCCACTATCACATCACTGACGCCTCGGAAATGAGGTTTAGCATGGCGAAAATGGCACTCTGGAAATGGAGCACGGTTCAGAAGGGGACCAAAACTATCACATTAGCGACGCCTCGGAAATGAGGTTTAACATACCGAAAATGGCACTCCGGAAATGGAGCAAGGTTCGAAAGGGGACCACAACTATCACAACCGCGATGCCTCGAGAATGAGGTTTAGCACGCCGGAAATGGCACTCCGGAAATGGGGCTAGGTTCGGAAGGGGACCAACTCTCATCAGTTCAGTTCGGTAGTGATTCCTAGAGATCGCAACATCTTGCAGGGATGAACCTCAGGGGTCGCTACACCTCACCACCAGATCAACTCAGTTCGAAGCAACATGCAAGTCAGGCAGCAGCTGGCGAGCCAGGTAAGTAAAAATGCATTGCATAACTTTGATAGGATTATCACTGTCACACACTGCACAAGTCCCATCAAAGTGGGGTGACTGTAGGCACTGTATATAAGTCCCGATGATAAGCCTCATATGGAGGCACTACCCGATAAGTTACGGAAGTCGCGGGAAACAGACGTCGGAAGGGAAAATTCAGAAACCAATACCTTGTTGGACTTAATTCGTTTGCTTAGCTTCGGTTTCACTCGTTGGATCTCTATTTTAAAATTCATCCTCGGTCCAAAACCCCACAACATATACCAAGCCACACGCCCAAGCCCACCAAAAAGGCCAAGCCACACGCCCAAGCCTCCAAGCCCAATCCAAAATAATTAAACACATGTTAAAATCCAAATCAAATCACCTTCCCAAATTAAATAAATCAAATCAAATCACCTTCCCAAATTAAATAAATCAAATCAAATCACCTTCCCAAATTAAATAAATCAAATAAATCCCTCTCCTAAACTAAATAAATCACCTTCATAAAAAATCCTTTCCATATAAAAAACTAATTAAATCTTCCCCATGATCACACAATCTTCATTTCCTACCCATACAAGGACAATCCTAACCCTCTCCTATAAAAAGAGACATAAACCACAACCTCTCTTACCTAGACTCTCACGACACAACACACAAAAATCAAAACCCTAAGCCATGGCTCTCCTTCCCCTCCCACCTCTCTCCTCTCGGCAATAAACCCTAGAGCATCCTTCTCTCCTCTCCTCTCTCTCATAAACCCATACGTCCCTTAGAAAATAATAAACTCTACCAATCAACCACTCGGCCACATGCTTCTCTCTTCTTCCAAGCCCACTGACCATGCAACAAACCCTCATGTAAAACACACCTCAGTCCCTTCACGCAACACCATACTCAGCCAGCTCACTCACGCCCTTCAACCCACGCCAATGATCGTCACAAGCAATAAAAAAATAGCAAACCAGTGAACTCTTTACGTCTCACTCACCTCTACACTCTCTCTCACGGCAGAGCCATAAAAATAACCCTAGCTTCCTACACAGCCACTGCGTCTTTCCTCTCCTCACTTGCGCATGAAGACCAGAACCCCTAACAGCCCTCTACTCTCTCTCTCTTCACGCCTTAACCCCCCACCAACTCAACTCTCGACATAAACCATAAGTCCTATCTCTCTCTTCCTCATCTCTCTCTATATGAAACAACAACAAACACTAAAAAAACCTCTGGCTCCACACTGCCCCTTTGCATAAAACAATAAAATCCCATGACTCTCACGTACCCAAGCTATAAACGCACGCAGCCAAACCACTCAAAGAATCCACGAACTGCCACCATGCATACGTGAACCAAAGACCCTCACTTCTCACTCCATGCAACCAGACATCACGCGCGTTCCTCACACAGACCATACATACCACGCACAAACTGGCCAACTTCTCTCGGCAATCATCCAGTGCACACCTTTCATCAACTCACACGGCACACACAGATCAACCCCAAACCGACCCTCATCACCAATGAACATAAACATAAAGTAAGCCACTCAGCCCCTCCACTGACGCAACAAACATAGCCCTCTAAACTGCCCTTAACCGAATGGAAAACAACATCATTAAACCATAAAATCTTACCCCTTAACCGAACGTAAAACCCAGCAAATGCGAGACCAAATACGCCCCATAACCGAACAAGAAACTGACCCAAACCAGTCCCTAAATCACACCCAAAATAGTCCCTAAAATGGCCACCGAAACAGTCCCTAAAATAGTCCCAAAATAACCCAAAACAGTCCCTAAATAACCACCCAAAGCAGCAGTAAAAATTATCCAAAACAGTAAAGAAAACAGAGAAAACAGTGAGCGAAAGCAGTGAACCAGTAAACCGGAGGAGTTGCGGAGCATTAACCCTTTCGGCGATGTCCCAACGCACTCCCGGGAAGCGACTTAAAAGGTAAGACCTGAGGGCACCCTTTGTTATATTTTATTTTGTCGTCCTGGAAACGGCATGCTCGGTTGGACGTGGAATACGTCCAACCGGGTATGCAAAGTCCTATATTGAAAATGGCCAAGTTCTTTGGTCACATATTTATTATTCCGCATTTATTTTGCATTATTAGTCTTTTATTATTTCACATTTAATTTATGTTTATTGTTTATATTTCCGCATTTATCAATTTAACATGTTTATGAAATTGTGTGCCTACCGTTATGTCGATTTACTTTTATGCATGCAAACTTAGATATAGGTTATATGCAAACTTAGATATAGGTTGTATGCAAACTCAGATGTAGGTTATCTTGCATATATGTTGCGTAGACTTCGTTAGATTATTACACAAATCCATTCATTACAAGTGGCATAAGTAAGGGACCATTCCGAACCCAACAGTTTGAGGTATTCCCTTGCGAGGGGTGAGTGCGGCCTTAAATCATTTCCCAGTTCACATTGGGTGGTGACTCCATTTTATTTCTCCGGTTTAGTCCCCAGCGGGCTACTCCGTACCCCCGATTGGGCTGCGAGACTGGAACGGCGTCACTGATTTTTGTGTCCTACAGCCACCCAGTGTGAACTGGGAAATAATTTAAGGCCGTACTCACCCCTCGCAAGGGAAGACCTCAAACCGTTGGGTTCGGAATGGTCCCTTACTTATGCTAATTGTAATGAAAAGATTTATGCGATAGTATAACCGAATCTTATGTAACATATGCAATATAATATAATCAACACACAAGATTGCACACAATAATCGTAAATAAAAAAATGAAGGTAAAATACATAATTCGTAAACGTATTAAATGATGAAGCGCAATTGTGTAACTAATAACGACTATAAAGGCATTAAGCATAAAAGCGAGCACACAATCTCATTAACATATCAAATAAATAAATGCGGAAATATAAATAATTAATAACAGTAAAAGCGTCAATAATGAAATGATATGGTTAACCATGTAATGCGAAATAAAATGACTAAATAAGCAAACATGCAAGAAATATGAGGAAAAAAAGTCGATCCACTGCATGCACGTTCGTGGAGCGTTTGATAACGCGTTCGAACGGTAAACAGAATGCATGAGTTTGATAACACGTTCGAACAAGATTACCAAAGTAGCATCTAAAATGACACGGAAACATGTATGAATGTTGCTCAAGTGGTACATGGAGTTGTATCCCAAGTACAGACCGCACTATCGTCTATTCGGATTCAGCTACGAAATTTATGTCTGGGTTTCTATCCGTTATAACGTTAGAAGCAAACGCTCAAACGTAAACATGACACAAATGCGAAAATGAAGAGATGTAAAACAACAACCCAAAACAAATATGGATAGCAAAGTCAATATAGGAAGGGTGCGGCAAAATATTGTGGTAAATGTAGCCTTTTAGGCTTTTTCTCCCTCAAATATAGGACCTTTAAACTGACGTAGTTAGCCCAAGTGCATCAAACAATAATACATAATTAAATAAAAGAGATGCAACCAAGGCCGACATCTATATGGGATCTTGTATGCCCGATTGAACATATTCATATTCAATCGAGCATACCTCATCCGGCGCGGCAAAACATCGTGGTCAAGGTAGCCTTTTAGGCTTTTATCCCTCAAACAGAGGACCTTTAATCCACGTGATTAGCCCATGCGCATCAAGCAACAATGCATGAACAAACACAGAAATAATATTTGGAAAGTAAATAACGGACTAAAAAGGGCGCGGCAGAATATTGTGGTAAAGGTAGCCTTTTAGGCTTTTTCTCCCTTAAATAGAGGACCTTTAAACCAACGTAATTAGCCAATGCGCATCAAGTAACAATGCATAGAAAATAAATAAAGCAATAATATGGGACCTCGTACGCCCGATTGAACATATCTCACATTCAATCAAACATACTTCGTCCGGCGCGGCAAAGCATCATGGTAAAAGAAGCCTTTTGACTTTTCCCTCAAATGGAGGACCTTTAATCCGACGTGATTATCACATGCGCACTAGATCAACAATACATAAACGAAGAAATACGTAGAATATAAATAGCGGAACAGTAAACATGAAATTAAATACCAAGATGAAACACGTGTTTGAAAATTCCTCAAGCAGTATGTGGAGTTGTATCCCAAGTATATATCGTACTACCATCCATTCGGATTCGGATACGGAATTTACGTCTGGGTTTCCATCCGATATACCACAAGAGATATCAAGCAATCATTAACCCAATGTAAATGAAAATGGACGTGAAATATAATTATGCATGTGAATGGACAATAATAAATAACCGAAAAGATAAGTAAATAACAAAAGGTGCCCTCAGGTCTTACCTTTTAAGTTGCTTTTTGGAATTGCGTTACGTCGTATGTGTGTGAGGGCTGAGTGTGGTTCACGTGCGGGGTAGGTTAAAGTGTTTTGGCCGTGTCGGTTTGGTGGGCTTTTGTTGAGTTAGGGTTTCGTTTTTTGGCGCTGTGAATGGCCGTGAGTTGGGTTTCTTATAATTTATTTTTCTGAATGAGAGAGAGCGACATGAGGGTTCATGAGAGAGAGGGGTTTGAGGGTTGATCCAGTGAGTAGCGTGAAGAGATCATGGAGGTGAGAGGCAAAGGTTATGGTTTCTTTGTGGTTTGTTTTAGGGTTTATTATTATTTTCATGCATGCCGTGAGCCAAAAAGGAGAGAGAGCAAGGCTGTGAGTTCTAGGGTTTGTTATTTTTTTGGTTATGGTCGAGAGAGAGAAGATGTGTGAAGAGGGAGAGAAGATGCGTGAAGAGGGAGAGACCTAGGGTTTGGTTTTATGTTATTTTTTATAATGGTGAGCCTAGGGTTTCCTTGTGTTTGTATGGCTTAAAAAAGGGAATAAAATCAAGTAAATATGAGGGTGTATTTAATTTAATTATTTAAGGAAGTGAATTTGTGTATTTTTAGTGGGGAATATCTTTAATTTGGTGAGTGATTTATTTAAATTAGGAAGGGATTTATTTAATTTAGAAATAAGATTTGTTTTGATTTTAATTGGATTTGATTTAATTTAATTGGATTTAATTTAATTTGTGACATGTGTTTTAAATGTTTTAATTATTTTTGGATTGGGCTTGGGCGAAATAGGCTTTGGATGGGTGCGGGGATTTTGGGCCGAGGCTTAATATTTTAAAACAAAGATTAATCGGGCTAACCCGAGGCCAATTAGCGAGTTAAATTTGTTGATGTATTTATTTTCTTAATTTTTTTTTTCCTCCGACGTCTGTTTCCCGCAATATGAGGCTCATCATTGGGCTTTTATGCAAAAATGCAAGTGTCTACAATAACCATAATTGGAACTTAATCTTACTGAATTCAGGTAACTTGGTTGACATAGACATATGATTAATTGGGTTACACAGGGTATTTACATCTGACCATCAACATAGGCTTTTGCATAATTTCGTGTTCCAGGTTTGTAAACCAATATATTACACAAACATGAGATAACAACTTCATCTTTAAAATATATTGGAAGGATTCACAACCTTGGATAGTTTAATAATATTGAATTTTCCTTTAATTCACTTTCGCATTGTTTTAATTACTTGTTTTAAGTTTAAAGTCACCATCCGATCAAACAACCAATCTATTAGATACTCGTAGGCATTTAACGTCATAATTTAATAGCTAAGGTATTAAGTCCTAGTGGGATCGATACATTTATACTACTTGAACGATACGTGCGCTTGCGTTATACGTGTGTGATTACGGCGGTCACCTAATTTAACCAAACTTTCAAGATTTAGTGTGATGCTTTAGGTGTTGGCATTGGAGCAGTTCTTATGCAAGAATGACGTCCTATAGCTGTCTTTAGTGAAAAGCTAAATGGCGCGGCGCTACGGTACCCGACCCACGACAAAGAGTTTTATGCTCTAGTAAGAGCACTGGAAACTTGGCATCATTACCTCTGGCCAAAGGAGTCCGTGATTCACACTGACCATGGATCTCTTCGGTATATCATGTATGCTTTACTTACATCCTTGAGTTCTAAGTTTCTTGGTTTTGAATTTATCAAGGACTTGTTTGCAATGATCATGACTTTGTTGAGATTTACAATGTATGTGAAAAGAGTGACTGCGATAAATTTTACAGGCAAGATGATTTTTTATTTAAAGAGAATAAATTGTGTGTGCCTAGCTGTTCTATGCGTGAATTATTGGTACATGAAGCATATAGTGGAGGTCTTATGGGTCATTTTGGTGTTAAAAATACTTTGGATATCTTGCATGAGCATTTTTATATTGGCCTAAAATGAAGAAACATGTCATGCGCATTTGTGATGGGTGCATTACTTATAGGAGGGCAAAGTCTAAAGTTTAACCACATGGGCTTTATACACCATTACATGTTCCCCAAGCACCGTAGGTAGATGTTTCCATGGATTTTGTGTTAGGATTGCCTAGATCTAAGAAGGGACGAGACTTTATTTTGTTGTAGTTGACTGTTTTAGCAAGATGGCATACTTTATTGCATGTCACAAATCAGATGATGCCACACACATTGCTGACCTATTTTTTCATGAGGTTGTTGGTTTACATAGGGTGCCTCGGAGTATAGTATCGGACAGGGATGAAAAGATTTTAAGTCATTTTTGGAAAATTTTATGGGGTAGGTTGGGAACTGATCCGTTGTACAATTAGCCGTTGTACAATTAGCCCGTTGTACAATTAGCCCACGAGGGACTGATCAGAGAATAAAGAACTCGCCACATAGTATAAAATATTGGGAATGATTTAAGGTCGCACTACCACCCCGCAAGGTCAACCTTAAACGTTTTTGGGTTCGGAATCATCCCTTACTGATGATAGTATA